>LPNX011130668.1:0-37500 GCA_001517045.1 Pseudotsuga menziesii
TATAGTATTCTAGGAAAACCTCAATCCATAAGTGTCCTTTTGTGCGCCGACATAAGGAAAGTCGACACTCGGACGGAGAGGTGCCATTCTGGTGTATAACAGTGTCCAATGAGGGAATTAGAGTCAATCACTTAAAGGTTGAGGCAATACTTCAATTTTCTCCCCCGTGTAACATTTGACATCTTCAATGTTTACAAGGTATGGAGAACTTCTTGCGAAGGTTCATTGTCAATTTTGACAATTTGACTAAATGCTTCATGTTTTTTTTGAAGAAAGACACCCATTTTTACTGAGATGAGCCAGCCCAAGAGTCTTTCGATTCTCTTAATAAATCCTTGGCATCAGCCCCCGTGCTTAGTCCACTAGACTATAGCTGTGAATTTTTTATTTATGTGGTCTCATCTTAAGAGACGGTTGGTATGGTATTGGTTCAAGAGGATTAGGAGCTCCATGAGCATGTCATAAACTTTATTAGATGAAACCTTATTGATGTGAAACTTCGTTATACCCATATTGAGAAGCTAGCCTTAGCCACTGTCCATGCGGTTCAGTGTTTGAGGCATTACATCCTCCTTTGCCAAAATTTGGTCATAGCTCACATCAATCCATTTCAATTCATCCTCACCAGAAGGATGATTGGGGGAAAGTATAATAAATGTATTGTGACATTGCAAGAGTTTTATCTCGAATTTGTTTCGGTAAAGTTGAAGAAATAATTAATCGTTGCTGAGCTCATATTATATTTTCCAAATTTGGATGAAGAAGAGGATCATGAGGATTCTCTTGTTGATGAGCATATCTTTCTCATCTCAACTATGGACCCTTGGTACAGGGATATTATTGATTATTTGAAAACATTGATGGTTCCTACTCACCTCTCATGAGATGAGTGTCGACAACTACCTCACGTAGCGAAGAACTACCTCATAGTGGATGATAATTTGTACTACAATGGGGTTGATTCCATTTTACGTCATTGCTTAACTCATGAGGAGGCTAAGGTTGTGATTAATGATTACCATGGAGGGGTGTGTGGTGGTCATTTATCTGGGATTTCTACAACTCAAAAAAATTTGAGAGCGGGTTATTTTTGGTCATTCATATTTAAATATTGCATTAATGAGGTCAATAGGTTCCACCCTTGCCAGGTGTTTGCACAGAATATGTGTTCTTGTTCTACCCCTTTGCATCATATTATCATCATCAGTCCCTTCACCAAGTGGGGGGTCGACTTTATGGATTGTAACCCAACTTCGGCTGGGGGGCACCATCATATTATTGTGGCTATGGATTATTTCATGAAATGGGCAGAGGCTATTCCCACTATAAAATCCAATGGTGAAACAACCGCGCATTTTGTATTTAACCAGATTATCACTCGGTTTGGAATTCTGAGGGATCTTGTCACTGACCATGGTAGGAACTTTCAGAATAAAATGATGGAAGAATTTTCTTCGAAGTTAGGATATAAGCAAGAGCATTCCTCTTCTTACTATCCTCAAGCAAATGGACAGGTTGAAGCATTGAACAAGTCACTTAAGTCCATTCTCCAATGAACAATCTCACAAAGCAAGAATAATTGGCATATCATGTTGTATCCTGCTTTGTGGGCCTATAGAACCACGGTTAATACTGCCACTGATTTTCTCCCTATCAGCTTGTACATGGGGTGGAGTCAGTATTTCCAATTGGATGTGAAATCGCTTCGTTGAAGCTATATGTGGAGCTTTTACCAGAGACTTCCTCATTGGAAGAATGTCTGGTCCACTTGGAGCAGCGTCGAGATGCTTTAGTGGCTCTTGAGGTTAACAAGTGTTGTGTGAAGGTATAGTACAATAAGTTTGTCTGTCCTAGGAGTTTTAGTGAAGGGGACTTGGTCCTTTTGTGGGATCAAGCTAAGGAACCCTTGGGGGAAGGAAAGTTCAACCCGATGTGGCATGGTCCTTACGTGGTTAAGAATGTCTTAGAGAAAGGTGCCTATGAGTTGGTGAATTATGAAGGGATGAACTTGGTAGAGCCTAGAAATGGGCTCTATCTTAAAAAAATACTATGCATGATTTTTAGGCAGGGCTGACTTTTGTATATTATTGTACATTTGTGCATTACATAGTTAGGTCTTCTTATGGTGATCGAGTTCCTTGATTAGCTTTCATTTGTTATGGTAGATGTTGATGGAGTCTTCCATTTACATAGGATTCATTGATGGTGCTAGTTTCCACAATCAAAACTCAGCTTCAGCTGCTTGGGTGATCTATACTCCTGTGGGTCAAGTGTTTTCTTTAAGAGGCATATGTTTACGACCTTTGTCAAACAATGTTGCTGAATATAGTGTCATGATTGAGTTATTACGGTATTTCATTTCACATGGTGTTATTTCTCTTGAGGTACGTCTTGATTCGCAGTTAGTGGTCTCACAATTTAATGGCTTGTATCGGGTTAGGGATCCAACATTGTTACAAAGATTATTGTGTGTAAGATTGCTAAAACGACAATTTGAGAACATAATATACATTCACATTTCAAGAAATTTTAATCAAGTTGTTGATTCATATGCTAACTATGTACTATATTGGAATTTGTTTCACATACCATGAGCATTTCACAAACACATTTTACACATGCAAATAGAATAATAATCGATCATCATAAATATTTTTCATTAAGTCCAAAAAAGGTGATGTCATAATACATAAGTGTCATATACAAAATTGGGGCTTCTGAGCCACCAAAATATACTACACGGTCATACAAAAAATATACACCTAGGTCTCTAAGCCTGAGGTGGAGGAGGGTGCTGATCATGGTAGCACACCATGGCTCTAGCTAACCAGTAAAACAATTGAACCCATGCCCATGGTACACCAACCACCTGGTGCTACATAGCCTCAGGCAAGTCCTTGACTTGCACCATGGGAACCTTGTGTGTCAAGTTGTGTGAATGCTTTGGAGTGTCCGCTCCACATCCACACCCATAATCTCATTGTCTCTTCCCCTCCATCGATGATGAGGAAATCCTTCTGGCCATTGTGGTACGACATCTGCACGTACATGACAGAGTTTCATTATGTGTTGTCACACCAAAAATATGTATTTTGATTCCATATATATCAAAAACACAAAAAAAATTAATAACTTAAAAAACAAAAATGAGTTGGGATTCATTACCGATGTCTCCATCTATTAATCATGGTGGTAGGGGAATATCTAGATCTCCGCAGAAGTCAATCCCTGCATAGGGGTTGTTGTCTATGGCGATGATCTATCTCTGCCACCAGAGGAAGAATTTTATTGGATAGAGGTTAGCCACCCTTCCCCCTCCCAGTCTCTACATGACATGGGCCCAATGTATCTGAGTTGGATCTTTGACTCCATGAGGAGAAATGTCAACTCTAGGGCTTAGCCCCGGTACCCTCTCAAAAAACAATGCACTCGGTATGATGTTGAACCCAAAGTTTCGTACCCTTCCCATATTGCAGTCACTGAGTTGTTGCTTCATGTTCCTTAGTAGCAAGGTACTTTAGTTATATATCATAGGACATGTGCACTCTACTACATAGAACATCATTGGCCTTGAATCCTGATGGAGTGATGCTAACCCTACGTTCCTACCCATTGCTAATAGTATGGCTTGTAGCCCCAAGTTCTTAATGGTGTTTGTCTAGATTTGACTCCCAACCTTCTCTGTATCTAGAAGGAAATACAAATCTATGTGCTCATCTATATTCACCCCGCCTCCTAGCCCATAGGATCGAAGGTTCACCACCTCCCCTTGTTGGGACAAACCTATAGTAAAATATATGTCCTCAATCTCAATGCTGAGTGACATCCCATCCAACTGAAAATATTCAGAGTCTTGATTCCAGTAGTCTACTAGCAGCTGGAGTAGCCTTGGTTTAGCCCTTAATATTCCAAGGCACCAAAATTTGTATAAACCACAAGCCCTCAGCGCTTTTTGAGCCATTAGATCTCCTTGCACTGCCTCTTCAACATCACCGTATTCCCTCTCTCTCCATTCTAGCACCATCCTGCACAATTTTTTTTGAGTTTAATCAGTATTTGACTTTGAAAATCATCTTTGTGGCCCTGTATGTGACTATTCTTGAAACAACCATGTATGTATGTGGGTATCATGGTATTTTCCACGTATACCCAGCCCTATATGCAAAAAAAGACTCGATTTCCATGTGGGCCGAAACACACATTTTGGGGTGGCCTAAATAAAACATTTGACCATTAATTTTTTTTTTGTATGAAAGTGAAAGAGGGGGAAATGGATAATTACCTGGACCAAATGTAGAGTGATTTCATTGATGATGGTCCCGGAATCAGCTCTTGAAATTCTAGATACAAATGCACTATGGTGGGTGAATTTTCAAATCGTATGAAAAAAATTAATTTTTCATTATTTTATAGAATTGTTTTTGAAATTTTTACCTACTTCCTATAGTTTTTTACCGTTTCTAACCATTTTGGACCGTTTGGACTAATATGATGTTGTAGGAGTCCATTTTGAGTGTGGTTAGACTGATACTTTGACCTGTTCATGTCTATTTTGGGTATCATGTCTAAACTGGCATATACTAGTTAGGATTTCACATCTACTCACATTTTGCATGACCTTATGACCATTTCATCTTAACCTTAGGTACGAACCCATTCCATGATGTCACAGAACCTTCATGCTACTTTTAGAAGTGGAGTTATGTGAATGGTAGAGATTTCCCATACATGGGTTCCCTAGTTAGATCATTTATTACATTTGGTTCTCATGCTGACATGTCTCCTTTAGGGTGTGGGAGTCCCTTTTTAGCCCCACCATGTCCTTGAGCAAGAGCTCCATACACCTCTTGAACTTTATGCTGGCCATTTCCCGTGGGGCTACCTTGTATATATTAAGTTGTAATTGCATTTTCATGAGTTTTTCTTGCCTTATTGAGCTTTATGTAGGCTCCCTGACTTTAAGTTATCACCCATATAGCCCGAGCTCATCTCATGTCTATCCAAGTAGATCCTTTTTACATATATTTTGCAGCTTGATCATCCCTTTTACTGGTAGGATACCTTCCCTTGAGAGTCCTTATGCTGCACATATATCCTTGCATTGAGCATAGGCATGTTCCACTGCTTGGAACTAGTTTGTTTGTTCCTATGACACTTGTCTCCTCCTAGATTTGTAATATAAATCACTTTTATTATTTTTCAATATTTTTAAAATATCTGAAAAAGTCCAAAAAAACAAAAAACCAAAAATCCAGAAAGGAAAAGATGTTATCTTTGGCAGCAATTGAGTCCTGTCTCCTTCAAATAGAGCACTGTATATCACATCTATTGGTTGGGTTATTAGTTCGGCTTTAGGAGCTGTACTCGTTACTCTGAGTTTATCTCCACTAACTAGTTAAGCTTACAGTCCTTATGGAGCCTTTGATGATGCCTCCTGTGTCACAGAGATGTCCCAGTTTGCATATCAAGTCCATGCTGCTTACCTTCAATCACCATTTTCCTTTATGCTCTTGTTCAAAGGAAGTTGAAGCCTGAGTTAGCCATCCTCAATTATCTTGAATTTGCATGTCGGTCATTCCTAGTACTGTTACTAGTTCGTGCACATCTTGTTCATGATATTCAACATTATACAGTGTTTCTAAGTACCTCATGTTGGTTGATGGGGGATGCCTTAATTCCCTCCTTCCATAGGATTCCATTCCATCAACATCAAATCATTTATTCTGGAATAGGAGTCTAGAGTCTTTTGAGTTCCTTGAGACTTATAGTCATCAGTGGTAGGTTCTCTCACCATCAACAGTTTTGGGAATACATCAATGTCTCCTGATCGATGGATTCTTCCAAATGTTTGACCTCAACACATCTATTCACACTTGTTATATTGCACTCTATACCTTGATTCCCATTTTCATTATTAGTGGGTGATCTCGCATATGTTAACAGTATACATCAATGTCCGGTAATCAGACGATGGACTACTATGTTCAACCTTGACACATATATTCACATAGTAGGACATGTACTCGTAGCATTTTGTGTAGAATACCTTCCAGCTTGGTGGCATTCCATATGTGCTACCTCCTTGATCGTGCCAGTTTTCATGATATTTCAACTCTCATGATTTGATTCCAGTGTAAATCAAATATCTTCAACCATTATGGAGATCTTGATCTACTATACATCTTCATCCACTATGGAGATTCTGATTTATTATATATTGTATGTGGCAATGACCACACATGTTACATTTTTTATATCATGCATATTCATGGCCATTGTACTCTTATGTATCCAGGACGGCTCCATGTATTTGCAGTCACATGCAGAGATTTATTATTGTATTATACAGATGGATGGCTAGTTCTTCCACCTGGGTCTTCATTACTCCACTTCTGGGATGGATTTTATAATGTATTTCAGCGATCATGTTACCCCTATGTCCTCACACATTAGGGGGCATTTGTTATAGCTGATTTTACCACACCTGGTTGATCACAAATTTATGGCCTTTCCTATCCCTCTGCAGACTCTTTATACCCCATGGACTTGTATTATCCTTTGATGTTCCAATATCATCCCTTAAAAACCCTTGTTTATTGTTGTACGTGACTTTTAACCTCATACTCACGTGTACATGCGACTTTTTACCTCAAACCTGTGTACATCGGGATGTGTGCATAAATCCAAATAGTTTTGTATTTTTCCTCATATGAGTCCAAACCACTTGACTCTTGGCCTTCCAATTTCCTTGAGAACACTTGGATTTGACCCTCCATTACCATTTTGGAGTTCTATATAAGGAACCCCTTGGATACATTGAAGAAGAGGATTTGAAGAGTAAAGAAATTATGGTCCATTGTTGCCTCAGTTTTCTTTTACTTGAGTCTACATCCCTTTGTCCCTTTGGAACACTTTGTGTTCTTCCCAAGATTCCCTTTGTCTTGTGAGATTGCTATCGAGAGATGGAGGATTGAGGTGGTGGAGGCCTAGGTGGAGGACTCAATTTTTTCGGTTCGTAGATGTGCTGATAGAGGTTGTCACTCTTGTAATCACTAATTTTATTAATAGAAATATATTTTCTTGTCGAATTAATGTGTAATTGAATGAATATTGAATCCATGGATATGTTTAATTTCTTGTACATTGTTGAATATATATGTTAGAGTAGGTCTAACACATTATTGTATGGCATGCTTGTCTTGTTTGTTGTTGTTGAGAGTGAATTTCTAAAGCAAGTGTGAATTGGAAAAGCTCAACAGGGATCTACTTCAACCGTCTGGAACAAGGTAAGATTCGATATCCCTTAGTGTTAGATGTTTGGTCTCTCTTTCATATTGGGAAATATTGATTTCTTGTGTTTATCTTTCTGTTGTGGTACACCCCAAGCCATAAGTAGTTTCTCTTCATAACATCCCCCATTTATACACACCTCACATTCACTCAAGTTCACATGAGAGACAGAGAGAGATAATGAGGAGAGATAGATAGATTCTAAAGACTTTTTAATACTGGGATTGTTCATCTTATGACACACTCTTTGTGACTGTACTATTCTAGGGAAGTTTGCGGGGTTTTCTCCTTTATGGTTTCCCTAGTGAAAATATTTGTGTCGTGTGTATCTGTTCTATCTTATGCATATTGTTGTACTTGTTATTCTTTCAGATAAAGATCCTAACTAAGCTAATAAGATCTAAGAAAAAATAACATGGTATCAAATCCTCTTTGAAAGAAGGCAATGTGCAACAGCGGAAATTAGGGATTCTAGTTCAAGGTCTTCTCCCCACGGATCATCAAGAAAAGAGGGCTAGGATAACTCGCCTCAGTAGGTGCATCATTTGGTGGAAGTAGTTTATGATTTGAAGAAGTTTCAATTTTGACCCTATCACTTATATCGGGAGAAACTAGGGCATAAATTTGCAGAGGCTTCCCACCTCATTTTTCAAGAAAGGACCCTATTGAGCAACTTGCCTAAAGGAGACACATCTTTCTATCCAAACAGAACTCCCAAACTCCAAGTTTGGAAAATTAGGTTTTCTTCGAAAAACCCTAGGTCAACAAGGTTCACAACCAGTTCAGACACCTCAAATCGGTAAAATCAAAATATTTTTTATTTCCATTTGAGGTTCTCATTTGAAAATATGACTCACCATACTCAATGTGATGACAAGCTTGGAGGGGCTGATAACTTTGGAGCATGGAAGTACAAAATCTCCCTGATCCTTGAAGAAAATTATTTGGATCAGTACATTAATGGAGAAGCTCCAAAACCAAAAGGAGATGAGGAAAAGAAGGCTACTCATAAGAATAACTTGGTTAAATCCAAGAGAATCATTGCAGATTCAATCAAGGATCACCTCATCCCCCATGTGTCATTATTCAAGACACCAAAGGAAGTATTTGATCCTTTTACAAAGATGTTCGAAGGAAAGAACATCAACCAGAAGATGACTTTGAGGAACCATTTGAAGAAGGTGAAGATACAGAACTCAGATACTATACAGTACTACTTCACAAGGGTTTCTCAAATCAAATAACAACTTGAAGCAGTTGAAGAGAATGTCTAAGGAGGAGAAATTGTGATGACTACCTTGAATGGTCTCCCTAAATCATGGGACTCATTCATTCAAGGAATATGTGCAAGAAGAAATTTGTTCTCTTTTAGTAGACTCTGAGAATAATGCACACAAGAATAAGCTCAACTCGTAACAAGAGAAGAGAAGATGGGAGGAATTGAAGATTAATCTCTCACAATTCATACTAGGAAGAACTACAAAAAGGAGGAGAAGAAGGAGAACCATCATCACAACAAGAAGAAGGATGAGAAAAAAATACGATCAAGAGAGATCCTTCCAATGTTCAATCCTATACTTGTGATGAAAAGAGACACTTTGAAAGAGATTGTCCCATAAGGAAAAAGAGACACCATGCTCATGTTGTCAAAGATGATGAACCAAAAAACATAAGATTCAAAAGAGAGAAGTATGATTCATATGAAGAGTATGTGCTAATATCAACACTTACTGGCACTATCTCACATGGAAGCAATGATTGGTTGGTGGATAGTGGGGCATCTAAACACATGAAGGGATATGTCATGTCCCCATCCCAATGAGACTACTAGTTGACAATGTTTCGCCTACCTACTAGTTCCCTAGGTTGGGGAGGAGGAATTAGATCATGAAACATGGGAGCTATCAGACCCAAGAGAACCTTAGTTTTCCATTTACACATTAAATTGGGCCATTCAATAATTATGGAGAAAATAAAGTGGCATTGCTTCATAAGGACATTTGGAGGTTCATGGAGACCTTGGGTGGCTATATTCTTCCTTGCACATGTCATGAATTAACCCCGAATTTGAAATTATGAGGAATGTAACATTCTTGTAATGTGAATAGGTTTCAAGTAACATATCATGATCCCAAGGATTTGAATGGTGAATAGGAGTAACTCCACATAGAAGAGGAAGAGGCTAGGAATAAACTAAGTGCCACTTGGAGAGAGATTCCCTGCATTTTATGACAACAATGATGGAATATTCTATGACAAGTCAGACCTGATTACAGACCTATGACAATTTTAAATGTCAGGGATAAAAATATCCTCCAATAGGGTGCACTTGGGTTTTGGTGGCAGCAATTCATATTTGGAGGAAGATGAAGGGTTGAGGCCCAAGGACAAGTGTCATGGAGGTTACTAAACATAAAGGATGAGTTGGAGGAATCCTATGGGAATGAATTCGACCTTGGAGGAAATTAGTAGATTTATAAAAAACATGTAATGAGGAATGAGAATTGATTTTTTATCATTTTATAATTTGTCTTTATCATTTTGGAAAGAACTATCTTGTACATTGCACGGTGAGTGTTCACTTACCCTGCTAGTGAGCCAATTTTGAGAGAGTGAGGTTCTCATCCAATTTGGTTGTGGTAGAGGCCACACTGACCACTATTTTATAGCTTAATTGATTGTTTTTAATGCATATAGTATTCTTCTATTATTTTTGACCCATCTCTCCTCCCATTATCTCAATCCCCACTTCAGTATTTCCATATTTCTCTATGATGGCGCACTTGTGTGAATGGTGGTTACACCCCATTGAGTCCATTTGATTCCCATGAATGGTTGAATGATTTATGGCTCTATAATATGACCCCCATACTATATTTAAGTCTAAATCAATAGAAATACATATGCAATTATCCACATTTCCAAGCTTTGTTGTGACTAATTTCCATGTGTTGATTTCCCATTTCAATGGAGTTGTATATCTTATGTATGTTGCGACTTGGATCTGATGTTATATTATGTTAGTGATAAATTACTATTATTTTAATTTATATATTCATTATTATCTATTTTTAACCATTATATACACAATTTGTGAGTCAAAGTTGAGCTTTTACATGTCATTTCCCTTAAGCAAATATCACTGAATTTATGCATTCGAATATGAAGCTTTACACTTATTTTGTAGAAATATTAACCATGTAAAATAATAGTAAATAAATTATAATAACAGTCCCCATACTCTTTTTTACAATTTTGGATGGTCACATAGGATTTAGAGAACCATTTCGTCTCACACCCTATGGGGAATTGCACCCTAAATTACTAATAATTTTACCATGTTTTCCAATGTTCCCAAATCGAGTTGCAGATGTCTATAACTTGTCATAAAGTTATCATAGATTCTATTTTGTGGTCCTAATACTCCCCATATCAGTCCCTACCAAATTCGAGACCCTCTTGTGTCATTCGAATCCCCTAGAGTGAAAACTAGTCAAGACAATCTTTCCCCAAATTCTGCCTTTGTTGGGAATTTTTGAACTGGGTCATTATAGTGGTATAAGAGCATGATATTAGCACATATTGGATTCCTATATTATTTTTTCTTGATTATTAACTCCCTCCATTAGAATATGAGACTGGATACATTAACAGTGGAAGAGAAGAAAGTGAAGAAATGAATTCTAGGTACAAGGACATTAGAAAAGAACTAGGATTTGGAGACATGGATGACAAGGAATATAATGAGGAACTTAATACATTCATTAAATCATCTCTTTAATGGATGACCAAACATTTTATTCAAGGGTTTTAATTGTTGGATAACCAACTTGGGGGTAAGTCAACACTTGGGAGTAGGAGTAGTTCACCTCATGTTGAATATAAGAAACCATGGAAAAAGGACCCCTCTACCAAAGAAAATAAATGATTACTAAGAAAATAATAACTTAGAATAAATAAGTTATGTTTCACATGCCAACAACCTTGGGTTCCCTGACATAGATGTGCCAAGGGGAAGATGTACCAAGGAGAAGGCACACTACATTGAAGTTTTCTATGAATATGATGAAGAGGGGGAGGAGGAGGAGGAAGCAAAAATTGCAGACCAAAAAGAGGGGTATGAAATAGTAGAAGAATAACAGCCCACTCCTGAGACAAGAAAAATTGCAGTACTCTCAGGTGTACCTAGGTTCCACACCTTGAGGCTCAAGAGTAATACACGATGCCAAAAGGTCACGATTCTAGTGGATGGTGGAGACACTCATAAATTCATAGATGGATACTTGTTAGAGAGGAGAAAGTTACAAGCTAAAAATTTTGATGGTTTCACAGTCATCATTCCAGGTAACAATTCTATGGACTGCACTAAATGGATTCCAAATCTTCAAGTTATTGTAGGAAATCATACTATCACTGACAATTTTTATGTAGTGAATGTGGCTGATAAAAATTTGTTTTTGGGAGTAAAATGATTGTATTATTTAGGGGAGCATATAGTGAACTATCAAATCTCTGAAATGAGGTTAAAAATTTTGGAAGGGAAACCCATATTGTTGAGGGGAATGCACACTTACCCAAATCAAGTAGTGTCCTCTCACAACATGAGGTCTTTATTGAGGCATGGAGACATAGAATGGGTTGTTTAATGTTTAATTACATATATTAAATCTCACTTAAGGGTTTCCAAGAATCCTAAGGAGATAGAGCAACTATTAAGTAAGTATGAGAGGGTTTTTGGAGACCTTTCCCCAGGAAGACCACCAGACATAGGGGTGGATCATATCATAGAGTTAGAGATAAGAACACAACCTATCAAAATTCAGGACTATATAAACGCCAAAAGGATTCAAGATGAGATTGAGGAGGCCATTAAATAACTCTTGGAGTTGGATCTCATAAGGCCTAGTTCCAACCCATATGCTTCTTCAGTTGTTATGGTAAAGAAAAAGGATGGAACTTTTAGGATGTGCATTGATTTTAGAGAATTAAATAAGAAGACAGTGAAAATTAGATATCCCATCCCAAGTATTTATGATCTCATGGATGAGATCCATGGAGCCAATTTCTTCTCAAAGATTGACCTTAGATATGCTTATCATAAAATTCGAATGAGGGAATAATGCATACGAAAGACTACTTTCAGATACCACTATGGTCACTTTGAGTTTGTTGACATGCCCTTTGGCTTGAAAAATGCACCTGCCACATTCCAATCATGCATGAACAATATATTCCAGAAGAAAATTTGTAAGTTTGTATTATTTTTCTTTGATAACATTCTTATTTACAATAAAACTTGGAAGGAACATTTGCATCATGTAGAAGAGGTATTAAAAATTCTGCATGATCAATATCTGTTTGCTAAGCTTTCAAAATGTGAGTTTGTTTTGACACATATATTGTATATTGGACACATAATTGATCAATATGGTATGAAGGTGGATATGGAGAAAATAAGAGCCATTATAGAATGGTCTCATCCCAAAAATCTCATTGAATTGAGAGGATTCATTGGAATTTTCACCTACTATAGAAAGTTTGTGAAGGGGTTCTCTCAACTCACTTCACCTCTCATTGATTTGACAAATAAATATGCTTTACAATGGAATTAAGGGGCTGAAAAATATTTCCAAATAATGAAAGAGTTAATAAGCAACTGTCATACTCTAGCCTTGCCTAATTTTTCTAAACCATTTGTCTTGGAATGTGATGCATCGGGAGAAGGCATTGGAGTAGTCCTAAAGCAAGGAAAACACCCAATAGATTTTGAGAGTAGGAAGCAACAGCCACATGAGAATATTTACTCCATTTATGATAAATAAAGGTTAGCCATCATGCATGTTTTGATCAAGTTTAGACAATACTTGGTGGGAAACAAATTTGTGGTCAAAATTGACCAT
This sequence comes from Pseudotsuga menziesii, assembly GCA_001517045.1. NCBI lineage: Eukaryota > Viridiplantae > Streptophyta > Pinopsida > Pinales > Pinaceae > Pseudotsuga > Pseudotsuga menziesii. The sequence goes on from LPNX011130668.1 coordinate 13,191, forward strand.
AACAACTTAAGGTACTTCCTCACTGAAAAAGGATCGAAATGAAAGGCAGCAAAAGTGTCTGAGTAAGATTCAAGCATTTGAATTTTATATTTAATGTGTGAAGGGGAAAAATAATGTGGTAGTTGACGCCTTATCTAGAAGACCTCCTATTTCTCTAATGGATGTAGCAGAAAATTGGAAAGCCACATTAGAAGTAGAGTATGCCAAGGATAATTTTTCTTTTCAAATTTTTGATGGGACTAACCATGATGATAGGTATAAGGTGTTGGAAGGAATAATATACTACAAATATGGAATCAATTTGGTCCCTAGTTTAAGTTTGAAGGAGAAAAGTTTAAAGAAATCTCATAATTCTCCTCTAGTAGGTCACCCCGGTTTCTTCCAAACATATCGAATGTTGAGGGAAAGATTCTCATGGAAAGAGTTGAAGGCTGATGTTATGAATTATGTTAATGAATTCCCCACATTTCAGTGAAATAAAGTGGGGCACACTCATCTATCTGGTCTCTTACATCCCTTTCTTGTTCCAGAACAAAAATGGGAGAGCATTTCCATGGACTTCATCACTGGTTTTCCCAAGGTATTTGGTAAGGACTGCATATTTGTGGTGGTGGATAGGCTCACTAAATTTTCTCAATACTTTTTTTTAACTACCACTTTCACTGCTTCACAAGTGTTTGAACAATTTTTTAAATAAATTTTCAGATTGCATGGCCTTCTAATAGCATTGTTAGTGACAAAGATAGCATATTTTTTAGTGCATTTTGGGAATAACTCTTCAAAATAGTGGGGATAAATTTGACACCTATCACAAGATATCATCAAAAAACCGATGCCCAAACAGAGAGGGTGAATCAATGGTTGGAAGGCTACTTGAGGAACTATGTTAGTGGGAAGAAAAAAGCATGGATAAAATGGTTGCATTTGGGTGAGTTTTTTTACAATACTAATTTTCATATGTCCATTGGGATGTCTCCTTTAAAATAACTTTATGGTTATAATGCATCCACTTTTATTGACCACAATTTTTGTGATAGTAGAGCTCCAAATTCTAAGGATTGTATGGAATAAAGTCAATATATTTTGAAGGATTTGAAATATAACTTGCAGATTGCCCAAAATAAGCAAAAACAATATGCATACCAACATAGAGTGGAGAGGCATTTACAAGTGAATTACTTGGTGTATTTGAGGTTGCAGACCTACAAACAAACCACCATAAAGGGTAAAGGTTTAGAAAAACTCAAACCAAAGTTTTATGGTCCCTACAAAGTGATTCTAAAGGTTGGAGAAGTGACCTATGAATTGGAGCTTCCCATGGGAAGTAAAATTCATAATGTATTTCATGTTTCATGTATAAAAAAGTTTATAGGTCAGAATATTTCAGTTTCAAACACTTTAACTCCTTTGTATGATGAAGGACAACTTGTTCTCATTCTAGACAAAATATTGAGAACAGGAAAGAGAAGGTTAAGAAGTAGAACAATAAAATAATACTTGGTACAATGGAAGGATTTTCCTAGTGAGGAAGCCACTTGGGAAGATGAACAAATTTTGCAGCATCAAAATTTTTCATTTCTTGAGGACAAGCAACCTTTGGTGGGGAGTATTGTCATGTCCCCGTCAAAATGAGAATACTAGTTGGCAATGTTTCACCCACCTACTAGTTCCCTAGGTTGGGGAGGAGGCATAAAATCTTGCAATATGGGAGATATGGAACCCAATAGAACCTTATTTTATATTTACACATTCAAATGGGTCATAAAAATAATAAATATGGATAAAATAAAGTGGAATTTCTTCATAAGGACATTTGGAGGTTCATGGAGGCATTGGGTGGATAGATTATTCCTTAAACATGTCGTGACATAACCCCAAATTTGAAATTATGAGTAATGGAACATTATTGGAAGGTGAATAGGTTTCAAATGACATATCATGATCCCAAGGATTCAAATGGGTGAAGAGGAGTAACTCCCCATAGAAGAGGAATAGGCTAGGAAGAAACTAGGTACCACTTGGAGAGAGATTCCCCGTGTTTTATGACAACAATGATGGAAGATTATATAACAAGTAAGAACGGATTGAATATTTATGACAATATGAAATTTCAGGGCTAAAAATATCCTCCAATATGGTACACTTTTGTTTTGGTGGCAGCAATTCAGATATGGAGGAAGATGAAGGGTTGAGGAGAATGACAAGTGTCATGGACGTTACTAAACATAAAGGATGAGTTGGAGGAAGCCTATGGGAGTGAATTAAACCTTGGAGCACATGTTGACAGGTGTATATGACTATGCATGCAATGAAGGAGACAACCTAGACTGGGATCCTTAAAGCAGGCTCCAAGCTGTTTGGGATGGTTGTTCCCGACAGGTTTAAAGGCTCTGTTAGCCTAAAATTCTAACTGTATAAAAATCTAAGAGATAAATCTAACACTACTGATTATTGATCAGAGATGTATCTATGTCTATACAAATTAATAAATGTTATTAATTACAGTATTAATAAACTAAGTTAAATCGGTTTATAAAGATAGAAAATTAAATAACTATTAACAAGCTTGATTATTAACAAAGATACATTATATACATCTGTACATTAATCAATAATGAAAAGAATAACCTGCATATGACATGAATATAAATATCTGTTTCAAATAGATTTTTTAACAATATAATCAACAGAAAAGGAAAAACATATTATCCTAACCTACGTACTATCCTGATCAGGAGCAATGGGAAATTTAAACTAAAATCAGATCTGCTAACAGGAATATCAATAATCTTGACAATCTTCGAAATAAATTTAGAAACCACCAAGATCATGCAATAGACGTGTAAACCACGTGCGTAACAATGTCAGTCACCAATTTACAACATGGCAATTATTAACAGAATGATAATCAGCATAATTAAATAGCCAAACATAATATATTTGCACAATTTCATAAAAGAGATTATGACAAACATGCATAATATAGAAAAACAGTAACAAGACTAAGGATAGCATACACATGTGCTAAGCATAAAACTGTAAACATATATATAATTTATCACCAGTTTAAAGGTTGTATCTGCTGACAGGAAGCTGTCTCCAGTTACAAAAGATCAAACCGCAGTCTTGTTGTCTCTTTTCCCCAACTATCGACCCCTTAAACCACATGCTATCTCCCCTTAAATACATGTAATATTCAAAAATAAACAGTCCTAAAAACTAGAGATAGCCAAAATCGAACCCTCTAATCAATTTCCCTTAAAAATGACAAGTAAGACATGTCATTTTTCCATATACGTAAAAACACCAGGAAATGGTAAAGATTCGATCCACAAAAATAAAAAATCTCAACGATGAAACAACACCTGGAAAGCCTGATAGTCGATTTGTTTCGATCATGTGGGGGATGATCTAAAAATAGACAGTCATCAAAATCTGAGCAAGAACAGCAACCATATCGCCTGTAATAAACCAGATAAACATAATAAAATTAACACACATATAGAAATCGAAATGACAAAAACTATATAATAAACCAAAATAAAATAAACCAATACCTGTATAGAGATAACCTTATCGTCAGTCCATCAAAACTTCAAAATATGAAACTGATAGCAAATACACCCGAAGACATTACAAATTTACAGGTGCGTTAAAGACTTGGATATTCACACCACTTGACTGACTCGGTGACTGCCCCTTAAACTGCATAAGTGCAACTTGAGCATTAAGCTCCTATAGTTTTTCTTCATTCTTGTCATTCTCACTCTGTAATTTCAGAACCCTTCTAATTAGTTTATTCTTATGATTTTTCAGACGCACGAGATTCTTATCACTCAATTCTACCTTCTCCTTTAACTTCAGATTATCGGCCTCCATCAAATCGCGATTAGCTACTACTTCTTTTACCCTTTCTTCCATCCTACGTATTTTGTCTAAGAGACAATTCACAAACAATGGGTGCATCATATCCCCGACTTCATGAAAAACAGGTGAACTTGTCCCTACAGACTTCTCTTTAAATGGAAGATCAACAACAGGATCCTCTCGAGCGTCTTTATCAAACACAGGAGTATCTTTACCAATCACAGGAGGACTCTCATAAACAAGGTTCGAAACGAACTCAGGCTGAACAATATTATCATTAACAGGTAGGGGGAGATCTGCTTGTTCATCATCTATGACAACAGTCTCCACCTGAACATTATCAGTCACGGGGGTCTTGACAGTATTATGTTGTGCCATGCTCCTTGTGAATCTACCTACCAACTTGGCTTTCGGTCTGTCTCGTCCACGATTGCAAATTTTATCAATATTGTTTTGTGGTGTAATCAGTGACAGAGATGAAAATTTCCTCATGCGTTTGGAAACCAGAGGAGTATCAGTGCTTCTCACTGGATTAGACATAGGATCATTACAAGGTTCAGGACTCATACGGCCGGTGTTTGACAGGGGTTTACGTAAAGAAGAAACTGAGACTGGACTCGGCTCTTTATGCTTGTTGCATTCCTCAAGGTTGTCAAACTGGTCATGGAAAAAAGAGGAAAATCCATTGGACTCGACGAACTCATCCCAGGACCGATTTGACTTATGAAGCTCCTTATTAATTAACATGCGGACTAAGCCATGGTGAAAGAGACTATGACTAACATTCTTAGGACCCCTTTTAATGGCAACAGGAATCTTAAACAGACTTTGCAACAAATAATAGGGTAAGTTTAGCGGGAAACCTATAAATGCAGACATGAGCCTGAGATGATAGACGTACACTGAAGACAAGCGGCCTTCACAAGTCAGGTATCTATGGATCAAATCCAGAACAGGGCGCCACTCCTTTTTGAAGTACTTGAGAGCTACTCCACTGTGAAACGATACTTTTTTACCAGGGTTCTTTAGTAGCTGTCGCCACTCAGTAATGTCCATCCTTTTATATTTAAACCATCTCTCGCTGGTCAGTGACAGAACAGTGGCAACCACCACTGATTGCTCGTCCACCCAAAAATGGAGATCACCCACTTCTGCATGAAAATCAACCAGGGAGAGAGTGAAAACCCTTGTGACTTCGGGGTTCGAATCCGAGAATTTCCTTATAAACGGCATCCACCCAACTGCCTCGACCTTTGCTGATAGGTCAGGTTTTGAATCCAGCAATTTCATTTTGCAGGGCTCGACCCTCACTACAGGTGCCATGACCGGCCGTGTCAAGGCACGTAACCGCAGACAAAACAAATACCATAGCTCGGCACAAGACAACAAATTAGAGAACGAGCACTCCGGGTAAAGACTGAGCAAGAGCAAGCCATGAAACTTAACCTTGTGATAAGCAGAATAAGCCATGCATAAATGCAGACTATACCCCCGCAAGTTTGGCATAAACGAAGACATTATCGTTCAGAGAGGTAATCGATTAATGAGGAATGACGGTTGAAGACTCCAAATAACTCATGTTATCATTATTTAACTGGCATTAATGATATGAGGTCCTTCGCTTTACAAGAAACAGGTGTTCCATTGACAGGCAGCCACGATGGAGGACAAGTACTGGGACTTAAACGTGATGGACAGGGTTCAGTACCAGTGTCATGATAGCATATCGACTTCGCAACAGGTGGATCAGAAAGGAGGCTACGACATAAATTGATCTGACGATAAACCATAATACATATCACCCTTACCATAGATTCGACTTACCCTTCAAAGGTGGCGGACAATACAACATAATACAAACCATCAAGTCGAAACTAGACTTTGAAATATAAACCATATAAAAATCGACATAAACCGTCAATATCAAAGATGGTTTGTAAGCTTAGGGTATGGCACATAAGACATATGCTCTCGGACACTCTAAGCTTTATCAAAGTTATAAAGACCTAACCATTCATAACCTTTAATCAACTTACCAATGAAATCCATAATGATGTGCCAAACCATACCAAGATCAACTATTCCAATTATAGTAACAAAATCAAACAATAAAATCAATTTATAATGTTTTGGATAAGATGCAAGACTAGGATGATGATAACAGGTATAGGAATCATTAATACTCATCCTTTGATTTTTTTAAGTATAAATCCACCCAAAATAATAACTTTATAGTAGTGATTTCATTAATCTAATATAGTTCACAAAGGTTTTTTAAAAACATGGAATTTCACTGAATCGGTAGCTCATGGAAGACCACCTTTTCAGTAGCTGATAATTCATTAGATTTTTCCCTTTAAAATTTAAACTTTTCATCAAAACAAAATGGGATTTTGTTTGATGAAATATGTTTTTTTAAAGGCTGTTGAGCAGGGGCACAACAGATGGCGACTTGCTGGGCGGAACAGTTATCTCTGTTCTTTGACCTGAAATCATGCGAGCAAAGAAATTAAAACCTTAATATGAACCATTGTACAGAGAACACTATTTTAACATCTCAAACAGATTCAAGCATTTCACAGCTCTAAAAATTACCAGAAAATTACAGTTTCATTCATTCATTTGATAAAGATCAGGTTTCTAACAAAAATCAGTCCTTAAAGAGTAAGACAGTAAAATGGCTTAGTCTTAAAGAGTAAAATCTCAATACCACGAGCATGGCCCTGCTGCCAGCAGGCGTCCATAGCCTCGACAGGGTTGCTCCAAAACCCACAGATTGCCAGTATCCCATCTGCTAGTTATTAATATACAATTCTGGTCGGGGTGAACTGTTACCATTATTTTCTTTTAATTTTATTACTCATGAAGGCCATGGTTCAGGCTTGGTAACCAGATAGTAACCATGTCAGTCACCAGTTTGCGTTACAGTAAAATGAACCGGCTCGTGATGAGACCTTTCACCCCTCAGAGTTTTCTTTCCAAGGGTCATTTCCCAGGCTTGGTGACCGGAGATGACAATGTTACCAAATGCAAACTTATGATCCTGAACAGATCAGTTCGTTAGGAGACCTTCTGTCCTTCAGATTGTTTTTGCAAATGTTCCAATCCATCCTTGTCCAGAACGTAATTATTGTTAATCTCAAATGAGATTATCTTAGCAGATAGGGAGGCAAATCTGATCCTCTTTTCGAGAAGGGATGGCGTAAAAGATTTAAATAGATAACTTTACCAAGTACTGCCCTAATCCCTTTGGGAAAATCTTTGCAGAGACTGATATAATTAATTAATATTAACATGGTTTAAAAGTTTCTGGTAAAATCTAGAACGATGAGAACACCATTCTCTGTTCAAGAAGCAAAACAGAATGACAGTTTCTAGGATAGTAATGACTTCGTGCATGATTTACAGATCAATTACAGAACTTGAAATCAGTCATTAGTTTGAGGTTTGATAAATTTCTCAGGTTCACAACACGCAACTAAAAATAAATATGGGAAAACATAAACAAATCAAAAGAAAAGGAAATAAAATACACCAAGCAAACACACCACACCAGGTATATACAGGATAATCCCTTGAGGGGGATCAGCAAAAATATATCTTAATCAAGTGACTATTTATTGGAAGGTTGTCAATGTCACCTTCCAATGTTTGCAACCTGAACATGCTAGGACCAAGTTTTTCTGTAATAATAAATGGTCCCAGCCACAAGCATTGGAACTTTGTGTGTTTTCATTTATCTTCGTGTTCCTTCTCCCATTTCAGGATTAAGTCACCTACTTCCAAATCTCGACTGACTGAATTTCTGAGGTCAAACCAATGATTCACGGTCTGCTGGTGTTTTTCAAACTTTTTCCTAGCCAACTCCCTATCTTCCTCCAGTTTATGCAAGGTGTTAATTCGATGCTCCATGGAAAAACAAGGTGTCTCCTGCACTGACTAGGAGAGCTGTAAAGATGGTAAGAACAAATGAGAAGGCAAAATAGCTTCCTTGCCATATACCAAGAAAAAAGGGGAGTTTCCTATAGCAGCTTTGGGAGTCACTCTGTCAGCCCACAAGGCATTCGATAAGGCATTATGCAAATTCCTGTGATGATTTACCACCGTACGTTTCAGAATATTGATTAAATTTTTATTAGAAGATTCTGCTAACCCGTTACACTGGGGATAATAATTAGCTGAATACTTTAATTTTATTCCCTTTTCCAATGCATACTCAGTTAATTTAACAGAAGAAAAATAAGTTGCATTGTCAAAAATCAAGGATTCAGGAACACCGAATCTGGTGATAATAAAAGAATCAAGGAACGATATCACCTATTCCGAATTAACTACTGGCAAAGGGATGGCCTCAACCCATCTGGTGAAGTAGTCCGTGGTTGTCAAAATGTATTTATGCTGCTGTGAAGAAGCTGGTGTGATTGGGCCAACAATATCCAGACCCCATTGCTGAAATGGGACTTCGATAATCACCGGCTGGAGGGGTAACGCTGCCTTCTTCAGTCTGCCTCCTGCTCTTTGACACTCCTGGCACTTCCTGGAAAAAGCATATGCATCTTTGAACAACGTGGGCTAGTAGTAACCAGCTTTAAGTATCTTATGTGCAGTGGTTTCTTCACTAAAGTATCCTCCAGCTGGTCCCGCATGTAGTTGAGATAACACATTATCAGCCTCATTTCTTTCTAGACAAAGAAGGAGAACTCCTTCGAAATTCTTTCTAAACAAAATGTTATCAATAAGATGATAAGGGGTAGATCTCAATCTCAAAGCTCTTTTATTACGTGGGTCTAAATGTTCAGGAGCATTCCCATGCAATGAAAAGAACTTAATATCATTATACCAAGAATCAGGAGGAGTAGAGATCGGAAAAACTTCCCTTTCAAATAAATAAGGTTCACTAAAGAATTACAGATCAGGTTCAGAACTATCCGCAGACCCAGCTACTAGCTTGCAGAGTCCTTGTCCCCTGACAATCTTTAAAGTTTTTATTTCCAGGTCATATTCCTGAAGTGCTGTAACCCAATGTGCTCGTTTTTCACCAAGATCCTTTTGTACCAAGAGATTTCTAATTGTAGAATATGGTACAATGACTTTGGTGTGGGACTTTAGCAAGTAAGGCCTGAAATGTTTGACAGATTTGAAAATAGCGAAAGCTTTCTTGTCTACTTCTGGGTAGTTCAACTCTGCACCGTTCAAACCAAAACTCGTAAAAGCGATAGGAGCTTCATTATTTTCCTGGTTTTTCTCTATCAGAACAGCAGCATATGAAGAAACAGAAGCAAACGTATACAAAATGAAAGGTTCGGAAAAATCTGGGCTAGTTAGAGTAGGAGCTTCAGAAATAGCTTTTAAGATGTCAAGAAAAGATTGCTTCTCATCAGTAGACCATTTAAAATCAGCATCTTTCTTGATCATTTTCTGAAGCGGCCTAACAATTTCCGTGAACCCAGGAATAAATCTAGAAACAAAATTTATCTTTCCAAGAAACGACTGCATAGACTTCTTTGAGTGAGGCATCGAAAACTGTGATATAGCACGGGTACGTTCTGGGTCAATATTGATGCCTTGTTTAGAAACAACAAAACCCAGCAACTTACCTTCTTTGACTAAAAACATAGATTTCTTAGGATTTAGAGAAATCCCATACTTCCTGCAACGCTCAAAAAATCTCCTGAGATGAGTTAAATGATCAGTTTAAAAGACGGTAATATGATCAAGATAAATAAAAACAAACTTACCGATCAGACCTCTGAAGGCGATATCCATTGCCCTCTGGAATGTTGCTCCGGCATTTATTAGACCAAATGGCATCTTCCTATATGCATAGGTTCCCCAAGGAGTCCTAAAAGTTGTTTTCGACTGGTAAGCTTTGGATACTAACACTTGGTTGTACCCTGAAAAACCATCTAGAAGTGAAAACATTTCAGATCCGGAGACCTGTTGCAATATTTTCTCCATTGGAGGAACAGGATAATTGTCCTTATCTGAAACCTTATTCAGGTTTCGAAAATCGACACATAACCTGATATCACCATTTTTCTTTCTGACGAGGACAAGATTTGTCACCCACTGTGCATGTCGAACCGAGAAAATTATTCTGGTGGCAAGGAGTTTATTCAGCTCCTTTTTGACAGTTGGTTCTAGGCTAGGATGCATTTTCCTCAATTTTTGTTGAAAAGGATTAGCCTCTGGTTTCATAGGAATGACATGTTGCATTATATTAGGGTCAAACGTTTTCAGGTCGTCATATGTCCATGCAAATATGTCTTTGAACTCATTGAAGAGTTTAATGAAGGCTGTTTTTTCCTGGGGAGTACATGTACTACCCAGATTTACACATTGAGGGTTATGTTCAGTACCTAGATTTACAATGTCAGATTGCATGATGGAGCTATTAGTTTTACAATTCCTTGCAGCTTTAAATTTATCCTTCAAGTCATAGAATTTCTCAAGTTTGATTACTGATCTGGGAAGAGCACTAACCTGATTGAGAGATTCCTGAATTGAGCAAGGCTTATGGATTACCGTAAAATTATATAGATCCTCATCGTGAGTCATTTCGTCAATGACCGCATCCTTAAAAGTATCCTTCAAAGTTAGAAAATCGATCAACTACTCGTCGTTGTCGAAGAATCTCCAATTTGGTATGTTTTTAGGTATAGAAGGTCTGAAAAGCAATTCAACCGAGAAAGAATCAGTAAGCATTCCCTCGGATGGAATTAACCTTGAAGCAACATTAGCTAAAAGGTCAGCTTCCTGATTTAGATAACGAGGGATGGAACTTATGTTAAATGCTTCAAATGCTAATAGTAAATTCCATACCTCTGCCTGATAATTTATCATGTGGCCAGCGATGCAATGTATAGTGTTACGTACCTATCTAACAATTATCTCAGAGTCTCCTAACACTACCAAAGCTTTGGCTCCCAGGTCAATTGCTTTTTCCAGCCCTTGAATCAGAGCTTCGTATTCAGCCATGTTGTTGGTGCATTCGAATTCTAACCTGTAGGCGATGAAATATCTTTTCCCATAGGGGTCTATCAGCAAGCAACCTGCACCAGCCCCTTCTTTTGACTTAGATCCATTGAAATATAAAGACCAAAGACCATTGTTCAGATCTAAGTGTGCCGCATTTGGGGCTGGAATCTCATCTGTAACTTGCGAAAAATGGCAAATTTCAGACTACTGTTCTACACCTGTTATTGATGAAGTTTCAGCTTCAAAATCCCCAAAGAAAGAGTCTGCCATATAGTTTCCCATTATGGTATCGGTGAATAATACTGGTTCATTCGAATCATCCAATTCGGTGACGGTATGCTTCATATAGCGTTCCCGATCAATTCTGATTTTATTTAGGCGACCATTATGAGATATCCATAAGTGTGACCAATCAGTAGCAAAATATCCCTTCAGTTTCTCAGACCAATCTCTACTGAGAAATAGGCCATATGCTTCTGGGATGTCTGCTACAATTATATCAATGATAAAATGGACTTGAGGATTTGAAGCTAACCTTATCAACACCTCTTTCAACTTACCTATTACTTTTACGTTTGAACGATCAAGCTGTACAATACTTGTATCACAAGGCACAGGGACAGTATTAAGTTTTTTACATACAGAGTATGGCATAACATTCTTGGAGGCCCCTGAGTCTATCATGCAGTTATGTACTTTACGATTGCATATTTCAAACGTAAGTAAAAAGGTTGGAGTTGAAGAATCAGATTTCTTGCCTATGGATGATGCATTGACTGAAGATTTTGTTGGGTTATCTTTAGTGTTAGCGGAGCTGTTTTGACTTAAAGGAGTTTTTCCACTTTTACTTGGAGATACCCCTTGCATCATTTTATCTCTAATCACCTGTAACTTAAGTAGTTCATAGATAGAGATGTTGGCTCTGATTTTCTTTAAATATTGAATCAGATCATATTCTAAATCAAGAGAAGGTGCATATTTACTGTTTGCAGGTTGGGTTTGTGTTTGAGCAGCTGAATTATTATCTGTAGCAGTTGTAGAAGGTTCCCCTAAGGGTTGATTTTTCTTGCTTCTAGTGTTATACTGATGCTGATTTACATTGACTACACCTACATCTTCATCATCAGTCAATTCTGAAGTATCCCAGAAGTGGCTGATAACTTGAGGAGGTTTATCTTCTGTGTCATTGTCTTTATCTTGGGTGCCTTCAGAACTCTATCCTGAAGATTGAGTTTCGTTTTCAGATGATGTTTCTAGACCTGAAACTAATAGCTTGAGGAAACTGTTAATTTCATCAACATTATTGGCTTCAGACGGCGGAGTCTGTCTGGGAGCTGTATTCGAGAATGGCCTTCTGAAAGGTTGTCTAGGTGGTTCTTTAGGAGGAGTGTTTTCAGAAGATCCTTTATTTAGATCAATGATTTCATTAGACAGTTTCTTAATGACACTTTGTAGGCTATCTAGGTCTAATGAGTCCTGACCTTTTTTCTCGGGGTTTGTATTCTTGGTAGGACTGTCAGTCTTCTTACGAGAAGAAGATGCAGCATCTGTGTCTACTCCAGGATTTGCTTTTATGGCAGACATATCTTTCTCAACCTTAATTGCTTCTTCAAAGTTTTCAACAAGGGTAAGTTTGACCTTTTGTCTGACAAACATGGCCATTGACACAGGCAAGTCTGAAGTGTAAAATTCAATGGTGACATCCTCAGCTGGCCTTGAAGCAGCAGGGATCCTATTTCTTAGAGTAAGGACTCGTTGGTTGAAATCTTTGACCTTTTCCTTGGTTTCCATGCAAATTCTAGACAATCCTAACACCAAGGAAGCTGGAGTCTTGTCATCTCCAAATTTGTTCATGAAAGCGAGGTCGAATTCGTTCCAGCTGGTAATGGAACTAGTTGTAAGCGAAAAATACCATGTCGATGCTTTTCCCTCAAATGTATAAGGGAAAATCCGATAGACTACATCTTCATGTTCAACATCCAAGAGTCGAACTGCCAACATAAACTTTTTGACATGATCTTCTGCTGGCTCTTTCAACTCAGGGTTAAACTTGGGTAATAATTTCTCAGGATGCTTAGGTAAAGGGTGTTGAATGCCAAGGACAGCTACTGCATCCTGAGCTAACCATGGCATATTAGCATTAGGGTTTGGGGGATTTACACCTGCCATGTTTCTTGGAGTTGGAGGCGGTGAAGGCAGTGTTTGATGAATGTGAAGAGGTGAATGAGGTGGTGATGGCGGTTGACCAGCCCCTCCTGAAGCCGATGGTCCTGAAGAAGAGGAAGGCTGATTGGTTCCTGTTAGAGATTGTTGTATTTGAAGATCGAGAATGGCACCTAAAGACTGCTATTGTTCTCCTGAAGCAGGTTCAGGATGACGAGTGCGAGGACGGGTGATCTAGGGAAGAGGTAATTAAGTGGGCTAGTGCCCAGTGAGATTCGAATAAGCCCTAGTTAAAATTATCTGAGATTCATTTATGTCTTGTTCGACCTGGTCAATTTCTTCAGGTTGGCAAATACCGGGAGAGTTGAACTGGGAGATAAGATTCTGAACAGAGTCGCTCACTAGGGTTTCATTCATTCGTGATGAACGGTGAGAGCGTGGTTGTGCAGTTGACTATATTTGAGGGGTGATAGGCTGATTAACTTTGTCTACATGATTGTTTTCATCAGCCATTAGCTTAAGCAGGCCCTCCTTCTAGCGCCATTGTTGACAGGCGTAGATGACTATGCACGCAACGGGGGAGACAACCCAGACCAGGATCCTTAAAGCAGGCTCCAAGCTGTTTGGGATGGTTGTTCCCGATAGGTTTAAAGGCTCTATTAGCCTAAAATTCTAACTGTATAAAAATCTAAGAGATAAATCTAACACTATTGATTATTGATCATATATGTATCTATGTCTATACAAATTAATAAATGTTATTAATTACAGTATTAATAAACTAAGTTAAATCAGTTTATAAAGATAGAAAATTAAATAACTATTAACAAGCTTGATTATTAACAAAGATACATTATATACATCTGTACATTAATCAATAATGAAAAGAATAACCTGCATATGACATGAATATAAATATCTATTTCAAAAATATTTTTTAACAATATAATCAACAGAAAAGGAAAAACATATTATCCTAACCTACGTACTATCCTGATCAGGAGCAATGCGAAATTTAAACTGAAATCAGATCTGCTAACAGGAATATCAATAATCTTGACAATCTTCGAAATAAATTTAGAAACCACCAAGATCATGCAATAGACGTGTAAACAACGTACGTAATGATGTCAGTCACCAATTTACAACATGGAATTTATTAACAGAACGATAATCAGCATAAGTCAATAGCCAAACATAATATATTTGCACAATTTCATAAAAGAGATTATGACAAACATGCATAATATAGAAAAATAGTAACAAGACTAAGGATAGCATACACATGTGCTAAGCATAAAACTATAAACAAATATATAATTTATCACCATTTTAAAGGTTGTATCTGCTGACAGGAAGCTGTCTCCAGTTACAAAAGATCAAACAGCAGTCTTGTTGTCTCTTTTCCCCAACTATCGACCCCTTAAACCACATGCTATCTCCCCTTAAATACATGTAATATTCAAAAATAAATAGTCCTAAAAACTAGAGATAGCCAAAATCGAACCCTCTAACCAATGTCCCTTAAAAATGACAAGTAAGACATGTCATTTTTCCATATACGTAAAAACACCAGGAAATGGTAAAGATTCGATCCACAAAAATCGAAAATCTCAATGATGAAACAACACCTGGAAGGCCTGATAGTCGATTTGTTCCAATCATGTGGAGGATGATCTAAAACCAGATAGTCATCAAAATCCGAGCAAGAACAGCAACCATATCGCCTACAATAAACCAGATAAAAATAATAAAATTAACACACATATAGAAATCGAAATGACAAAAACTATATAATAAACCAAAATAAAATAAACCAATACCTGTACAGAGATAACCTGATCGTCAATCCATCAAAACTTCAAAATATGAAACTGATAGCAAATACACCCGAAGACATTACAAATTTACAGGCTTGTTAAAGACTTGGATATTCACACCACTTGACTGACTCGGCGACTGCCCCTTAAACTACATAAGTGCAACCTGAGCATTAAGCTCCCGTAGTTTTTCTTTGTTCTTGTCATTCTCACTCTGTAATTTCAGAACCCTTCTAATTATTTTATTCTTATGATCTTTCAGACGCACGAGATGCTTATCAGTCAAGTCTACCTTCTCCTTTAACTTCAGATTATCGGCCTCCATCAAATCACGATTAGCTACTACTTCTTTTACCCTTTCTTCCATCCTACGTATTTTGTCTAAGAGACAATTCACAAACAATGGGTGCATCATATCCCCGACTTCACGAAAAACAGGCGAACTTGTCCCTACAGACTTCTCTTTAAATGGAAGATCAACAACAGGATCCTCTCGAGTGTCTTTATCAAACACAGGAGTATCTTTACCAATCACAAGAGGACTCTCATCAACAAGGTTTGAAACGAACTCAGGCTGAACAATATTATCATTAACAGGCAGGGGGAGATCTTCTTCTTCATCATCTATGACAACAGTCTCCACCTGAAAATTATCATTCACGGGGGTCTTGACAGTATTACATTGTGCCATGCTCCTTGTGAATGAACCTACCAGCTTGGATTTTGGTCTGTCTCGTCCACGATTGCAAATTTTATCAATATTGTTTTGTGGCGTAATCGGTGACAGAGATGAAAATTTCCTCACGCGTTTGGAAACCATAGGAGTATCAGCGCTTCTCACTGGATTAGACACAGGATCATTGCAAGTTTTAGGACTCATACAGCCGGTGTTTGACAGGGGTTTAAGTAAAGAAGAAACTGAGACTGGACTTGACTCTTTATGCTTGTTGCATTCCTCAGGGTTGTCAAACTGGTCATGGCAAAAAGAGGAAAAGCCATTGGACTCGACGAACTCATCCCAGGACCGATTTGACTTCTGAAGCTCCTTATCAATTAACATGCAGACTAAGACATGGTGAAAGAGACTATGACTAACATTCTTAAGACCCCTTTTAATGGCAACATACATCTTAAACCGACTTTGCAACAAATAATAGGGTAAGTTTAGCGAGAAACCTATAAATGCAGACATGAGCTTGAGATGATAGATGTACGCTGAAGACAAGTGGCCTTCACAAGTCAGGTATCTGTGGATCAAATCCAGAACAGTGTGCCACTCCTTTTTGAAGTACTTGCGAGCTACTCCACTGCGAAACGATACTTTTTGACCAGGGTTCTTTAGTGGCTGTCGCCACTCAGTAATGTCCATCCTTTTATATTTAAACCATCTCTCGCCGGTCAGTGACAGACCAATGGCAACCGCCACTGATTGCTCGTCCACCCAAAAATGGAGATCACCCACTTCTGCTTGAAAATCAACTAGGGAGAGAGAGAAAACCCTTGTGACTTCGGGGTTCAAATCCAAGAATTTCCTTATAAACGGCATCCACCCAACTGCCTCAACCTTTGCTGACAGGTCAGGGTTCAAATATGGCAATTTCATTTCGCAGGGCTCGACCCTCACTACAGGCGCCATGACCGGCCGTGTCAAGGCATGTAACCGCACACAAAACAAATACCACAACTCGTCACAACACAGCAAATTAGAGAACGAGCACTCCGGGTAAAGACTGAGCAAGAACAAGCCATGAAACTTAACCTTGTGATAATGAGAATAAGCCATGCATAAATGCAGACTATACCCCTGGAAGTTCGGCATAAACGAAGACATTATCGCTCAGAGAGGTAATCGATTAATGAGGAATGACGGTCGAAGACTCCAGATAACTCATGTCATCATTATTTAACTGGCATTAATGATATGAGGCCCTTCGCTGTACAAGAAACAGGTGTTCCATTGACAGGCAGCCACAATGGAGGACAAGTACTGGGACTTAAACGTGATGGACAGGGTTCAGTACCAGTGTCATGATAGCATATCGACTTCGCAACAGGTGGATCAGAAAGGAGGCTACGGCATAAATTGATTTGACGATAAACCATAATACATATCACCCTTACCGTAGATTCGATTTACCCTTCAAAGGTGGCGGACAATACAACATAATACAAACCATCAAGTCGAAACTAGACTTTGCAATATAAAACATATAAAAATCGGCATAAACCATCAATATCAAATATGGTTTGTAAGCTTATGGTATGGCACGTAAGACATATGCTCTCAGACACTCTAAGCTTTATCAGAGTTATAAAGACCCGACCATTCATAACCTTTAATCAACTTACCAATGAAATCCATAATGATGTGCCAAACCATACCAAGATCAACTATTCCAATATCGTGACCTTATAAAAATTATAGTAACAAAATCAAACAATAAAATCAATTTATAATGTTTTGGATAAGATGCAAGACTAGGATGACGATAACAAGTATAGGAATCATTAATACTCATCCTTTGATTTTTTTAAGTATAAATCCACCCAAAATAATAAATTTATAGTAGTGATTTCATTAATCTAATATAGTTCACAAAGGTTTTTTAAAAATATCGAATTTCATTGAATCGGTAGCTCACGGAAGACCACCTTTTCAGTAGCTGATAATTCATTAGATTTTTCCCTTTAAAATTTAAACTTTTCATCAAAACAAAATGGGATTTTGTTTGATGAAATATGTTTTTTTAAAGGCTGTTGAGCAGAGGCACAACAGGACCTTAGGAGGGTTATAAAAATATTTCATTGGGAATTATAATGGATTTTTTATCATTTGATAATTTTCCTTTGTCATTTTGGAAAGCACTAGCTTGTCCATTGCACGGTGAGAGCTCACTTACCCTGCTAGTGAGCCAATTTGAGAGAGTGAAATTATCATACAAGTTGGATGTAGGAGAGTACAATATGAACTCTAATTTTTATCTTAATGGATTTATTTTACTACATATTTGAGGATTCTACTTTTCGTGACCCATCTCTTCTCCCATTCTCTCAATCCCCACTTAAATATTTCCATATTTCTCTATGATGTCGCACTTCTGTGAATGGTGGTTGCGCCCCATTGACCACATTTGATGCCAAAGAATGGGTGAAAGATTTTTGGATATGTAATATTTCCCCCATCCTCTTTTTAATTCTAAATCAGTAGAAATACATATGCAAATGTCCACATTTCCAAGCTTTGTTGTGACTAGTTTCCATGTGTTGATTTCCCATTTCAATGGAGTTGTATATATTATGTATGTTGTGAGTTGGATATGATGTTATATGTTTTTAGTTAGATATTACTATGATTTTAATGTTATATATTCATTATTCTCTGTTCTGAACCATTATATACATAATTTGTGAGTCAAAGTTGAGCTTTTACATGCCATTTCCCTTAAGAAAATATCACTGAATTTATGCATTTGAATATGAAGCTTTAAGAATATATTGCATAAATATTAACCATATAAAATGATATTAAATGAAGTATAATAACAGTCCCAATACTCTTTTTGACAAGTTAGGAGGGTCACATAGGTTTTGTAGAGCGATTTCTGCTCACACCCCAGGGGGGATTGCACCATAAATTACTAGTAATTTTACCATTTTTTCCAATGTTCCCAAATCGAGTTGCATATGTCTATAACCTGTCATAAATTTATATGAGAGTACATTTAGTGGTCCTAATACTCCCCATATCAGTACCTATTAAATTCAATACCCTCTTGTTCCATTCAAATCCCCTAGAGTCAAGACTAGTCAAGACAATTTTTCCCTAAATTCTGCCTTTGTTGGGAATTTTCGAATGGGGTCATTATAGGATACAAAGAATCATTAATAAATATGTATGAGCATGATTAAACTCACAAGGTGAAACTTGGGGATTATTATCAATACCCCATAAAAGAGAGTGGAGTAGCTTCATACAAGCTAGACTCTAGGAAATCTTTAAAGATGAAGGATGTGCTATATGTTCTAGGATTGAAGAAGAATATTCTCTAAATCTATGCACTAGATGTAAAGGGAATGAGAGTTTCATTTTTTTATGACCAAGTCCTAATGTGGCCTAAAGGAAATACAATAGATGATGCAACAGTGATTGAAGAAAAAGACAGAGGCTTGTACAAACTAAAGGGACAGTTTGAACAAACATTGGTTCATGATTCAATAGAACCAAGTGAAATATGGAACCAAAGGATTTCACATGTGCACTACAGAGCACTAATGATGAAAATAAAAGTAGTCTCTAGACTTCTAAAGGCATTTTCAAAAGATGTGTACAAGGAAGGAATGCAAAGAAGACATTTCCCAATAGTGAAAGCAAGGCTAAAGGAATACTAGATATAGTACACTCGAATATATGTGGACCCATGTCTTCTAGCTCATTAATGTTTCCTTTATAGATGAATTCTCATGTAATACTTGGATATATTTCTTGAAATGAAAGAATGAAGTATTCAGTAAGTTCAAGGAATACAAATCCTTGGTCAAGAACCAAACCGAAAGGAATATCAAGACTCTGCAGTCAGATAATAGCGGAGAATTCACCTCAAAATAATTCAAGTAACTCTATAGAGAGTCTAGTATTAAGAGGGAGTTGAGAACTACATATAATACTCAGCAGAATGGGGTTGTAGAACGAAATAACCGAACCATAATGGAAGCAGCCTAAGCAATTCTACATGACCAAGGTCTTCATATGCACCTTTGGGCAGAAGCAGGAAGAAAAATTGTGAATATACTGAACCGTACTCCTCATCGAGTACTTGAAAATAGGAATCTAGAAGAGGCTTTCTCGAGAGAGAAACTAGAAGTTAGACACCTTAGAATATTTGGTTTCCCAGTGTACATACATATCCCAAAGGAGAAGAGGACCAAGCTCGATCCTCTTGGGAGGAAGGGTATATTCGTAGGATACAATGGTACATCAAATCCCTACCAAATATACTTTCCAAGATTCAAGAAGATCAACATCAACAGAGATGTAACCTTTGATCAAGACTCGAGATACTTCAAATCCTGAAGGCTACCTATTCAAGAGGTCAAGGAGCCTAAAGAAATGAGAATAGGAGGTATGGAAATTGGAGAATAAATTTCAGAAAACCATGAAGATCCTGACATGGTAGAACCACAAGAGCCGGTAGAGAAACTTGTTGAGAAGGACTCCCACAAGAGCAAACCAGCATGGGTACGGGAGCTCATACAAGAAGCAGAAAAGGTATGGTGCTCTAGAAATAATGCGTAGAGAAAGGAAAAGGCCAAATTATTACAACATCTATGTGGACCTACTGTGTGACATCATTGACAAGGAAAATTCCACCTATGAAGACATTATAGAAAAAAGAATGGAAGGATACCATGATCAAGGAGTATCAGTCGATCATAAAGAATGATGTCTAGGAGATAGTTCTAATACCAAAAAATAAGTATGCCGTGACTTCGGAGTGGATTTGTAAGACGAATCATACTGTAGATGGTGGCATCGAGAAATACAAGGCAATATTCGTAGCACAAGGCTTCTCATAGAAAGAAGGCATAGACTACGAAGAGAGATTTGCACCTGTGGCGAGGTACATTTCCATTAGGACCATACTTGCATTAGCTGTAGTTATGAAATGGAAGATACACTAGATGGATTTCAAGACATCATTCTTGAATGGTATAGTCGAGGAGGAAGAGTGTGTGGAATAGCCACTGGGATTTGAGAGACATGATAGGCATACTCATGTGTGCAAATTGAAGAAGGCCTTGTATGGATTGAAACAAGCACCGAGGACATGCTATAGCAAGATGGATAGATTCTTAATGAGCCAAGGATTTACCAAGATTAAAGTGGATTCCAACCTTTACTTCAAGGTTGAAGGAGGAAGACCAATGAAGCTCCTACTATATGTCAATGACTTGTTTCTAACAGGCAAGGATGAAATCAATAAATATGCAAGGAGGAAAGTTTATACAGGTTTCAATATGAAAGACCTAGGGATGATGCACTACTTCTTAGGCATGGAGGTGTGGAAGAGTGCAAATGGGATTTTCCTTGGTCAAGGAAAGTATACGTTGGATATTCTAAGGAGATTCAAAATGTTGGACTGCAAGGCTATAGCCCCACCTATGGCATCAATATTGAATCTTTTTTGTGATTCTTCATCAAAGTTGGTTGATGCCACGATGTATCATCAGATGATTGGCTCGTTGATGTATCTGACGAATACAATACCTGACATATGATTTATTGTGAACACCTTGAGCCAGTTCTTGACATATCTGAGACATGTTCACCTGATAGATTCAAACCATGTATTGAGGTACCTAAAAGGCATAGCGGATTATGGGATCACGTATGATGTGAATTAGAATATTAACCTACATGGTTATGTTGATTCGGATTGGGTAGGTAGGTTGCTGATAGGAAGAACAATTCAGGTTTCTCCTTTAGTTTGGGATATAGCATGATCTCCTAGTTTAGCAGGAATCAGTCATGCGTTGTGCTAAAAATAGCTGAGGCAGAGTATGTTTTCTCTTGCTCATCTAGTTACGAGGCAGTGTGGCTATGAAAGCTACTATCTGATTTATTTGATCTCTAGTTAAATGTGACTTGTATATTATGTGACAATAAAAGTTGTGTGAAGCTGTCGGAGAACCATGTGTTCCATGACAAGTCGAAGAACATAAAGATCAAGTTCCACTGTATCAGGGATATGGTGAAGAGAGGAGTAGTGAAGTTCCAGTATGTGGCAACAGATTAGTAGATAGTCGATGTGTTGACAAATCCTCTAGCCAGAGTGAAGTTTGAGTACTTTAGATAAATAATTGGTGTGATCTAGAACAAAACCCTTCGAAACAGGGAGTGATAAGTTCTAGCATAACTAGAGAAATAGGTTGTCTGAGTATAAAATCCTAGTGAAGATTATAGTTTTCTCAAACATAATCAATCATGTAGGTTGTCCTTGGAAGTAATAAGTCCAAGCGAAGATCACGGGCTATCATTGGATGTAATCAGTCCTTATGTGTTTCTATGCTATAAATTAAGAGAGACTAGAAGACGCAGATGCATGCTATCTCACATGGGAAATGAGACAATATGTCCAAGTAGAAAATGTTAGGATATTTAGACACTTAAGAGTTAATTAAGATCAACTTTTGTAATATATCCGTTAGGTAAAAGTGCGTTTCTTTAGTATGCATTATTATGCATTTGTAAATATTCTAATTTGATGGTCATGATATGTTCTAGATATAGAGTGATCCTATGATTCAACTTCTCTTAGATCATACCTACCATTGATCCATGGCTTAACACTCGATTGGTCCATGATCTCTATTTAAAGAGCATGGAGGGTCCATGGCTAGTTGATCGATTATGAGAAGCTCATGTAACTTTCTTTCTTTTGCATAATAAATTGCTCCAAGTAGCTATTTGGCTGGGGTCGTTGTTGGGACGCATACTCCATGATTGGGTAACCCCGCGGTTAAGCAGAAAGTTTGTAAGCGGAACTATGGGTCAAAACAGTCTTAGGGGTGTCAGGGGAAGTTAAAACTACTTTTGTTTGTAATAAACCCTTGGTTGAAATCCAGGGTTTAGGGTTCTGGGTGCCCATGGTTTAAGACCATGGTTTTGTAAAATCGCGCAGTATAAATAAGCGCTTGTGCAAAGAAGATAGGTTAGGTTTTTTTGATGTAAAGAAAGGTTAAGACAAAGCTAAGGCTGATATTGTAAGGAAAGGTTAAGTCCCAGCTGTGTGCGTGGACGACCTCTGCAGCTGTGTGCGTAGAGGGATTTTGTAAGAAAGATTGAGGAAAGACCTGCAGCTGAGTGCATAGGGGCCTGCTGCTGTGTGCGCGGATTTTTAAGGATTGAAGGGATCTGCAGCTGAGTGCACAGATCAAACTGTGGATTTTGTAGCAAGTTGAATAGACCGCAGTTTGTGGACATAACCCCTACATTGGGGGTGAACCATGTTATATCCGGTGTTGTGGTTTCTTGTGCTATTGTGTTTCTATTGTCTTTTATGCATTAATAACTGTATACATCTAATAAGTTAAGATCGCTGTTAATATTTAACTTCGCTGTGAATTCCCTATAGTGGGTTGAGCAAGTAACAACTGTTTATTTATCTGTGAAGTTGTATGTGAATGAATGGTAAAGCTTTTATAGTATTGATTAATAATATTGTTGAAGGCTAAGGTACAGTAATCCCCCTCTCGGCTTGCAGAAACCTGATTCTGCAGCACCCCATAGCTATTTCGGGTGAGACTGCAACCTACGCATATGTTGTTGCCGAAAGGGCCAACACTATGGGTCTTTTTGTTGGTGCGACACTAAAGGTTTAAACCCGGGTCTGCCCTATTGCCCAACAGTCGTGGACTATTTTCCTCTCGAAGGTTTTAACCACGTGACAAACATTGATGTGTTGATCTGTGATCTATTTGTGTGAAGTGATTACTCAAGGTGTTTGATCTTTTGGGAGTACCCTGTGTACCCGAATATGGTATCAGAGCGTTTGTGAAGAGCTGTTTCCGGTTTTGATCAAGATCTGGAACCAGTGTTGCCGAAACTTTGAAAGGGTTTCTAGTTCTAGATTTTTTTTACATTTGAGGCTTGTGGGAGCTATTCCATTGCATCTAGAGCATTGTTTTCATTGAGAAATAGTTTTCGTTTCATCGAAAACCATTTCTATTTAATCCAGAAAAACCCATTTCAGCAAATCTGAAGGTATAATGTTACAGTGATAGATTTTTTTTTTTTTAAATCTCTCATATTTTATCAGTTTTATTATTATATCTATTAGGTAAAATAACTCTCGATTCATCTTATTCCTTGGGAAATGCCTTTATTTATACAATTCATATGTCAGTTGTTATTCAACTTCCAACCAACCTATTCATATTCCTACATGACTATTCACATTCAGAATATATTTAAAATATTTACATATTGTATAATCCTGACAGATTATATTCCAACAATCCCCCCCTTAATCCGAAGGGGTGTTAGTAAGTCCGAGCATGTTTCTGAATCTTTCAAACTTTTCTTGTCCAAGCGCTTTGGTGAATATGTCTGCAACTTGATCATTTGTGGAACAATGTCAAAGATGGACTGTCTTGGCCTCTACATGATGTCGAATCAAATGATACTTTGTGTTGATGTGTTTGGTTCGATCATGGAATCTGGTATTCTTAGCCAGCTTGATTGCAGAAGTATTGTCGATCAATAATGGAGTGGAGTTCTCTTGTTTTTCTTGCAAATATTCAAGTATCTTCCTGAGCCATACTATTTCTTTCGTTGCTTCAGCTGCAGCCACATATTCTGCTTCTATTGTTGAATCTATCGAAACTGACTGTTTGTGTGATCTCCATGAGACAGCTGCTGATCCAAGACTCATAGTGTATCCAGAAGTTGATACTCTTATCTCCTTATCGCCATCAAAATCTGA
>LPNX011130668.1:38529-189200 GCA_001517045.1 Pseudotsuga menziesii
TTGCTTCGAGCACCAAGCTTGTTTCTTTGCTCCTTTGGAACCAAGGCATAACAGGTGGAACCAAAAACTCTGAGATGCCTGACTGAAGGGAGATGGCCAAACCACATTTCATGTGGAGTCTTGTTATCAAGAGCATTTGAGGGACTTCTGTTTCTCAAATAGGCTGCACATTTCACTGCATCACCCCAAAACATTAGTTTTACATTCTTAAAGAACATCATTGATCATACCATATTCATTATGGTTCTGTTCATTCTTTCTGCTACACCATTTTGTTGAGGATTGTAGGGAACTGTAGTCTAATGTGCAATTCCATGTTGGCAAAGATAATCTTCAAAATAATTTGAAGTGTATTCTTTCCCATTGTCAGTACGAAGTGTACCAATTTTAGATTGTGCTTGTTTTTCTATCAATGCATGAAAGTCCCTGAATGTTTGAAATGCTTTTGATTTTGTCTTTAATGAGTAAATACAACACATTCTTGAGTAGTCATCAACAAAGGTCATAAAATACTTATTCCCATTGGCAGAAGGAGTTGGCATTGGGCCACATAAATCAGAGTGCACTAATTCTAATTTCCTACTTGCTATAAAATTAGATTCATGGAATGGCAGCT
This sequence comes from Pseudotsuga menziesii, assembly GCA_001517045.1. Classification (NCBI taxonomy): domain Eukaryota; kingdom Viridiplantae; phylum Streptophyta; class Pinopsida; order Pinales; family Pinaceae; genus Pseudotsuga; species Pseudotsuga menziesii. The sequence goes on from LPNX011130668.1 coordinate 39,146, forward strand.
TACTATGTTTCCCTAATATACATGCATCACATTTGCTCTTCTCTTTGGGAATGGTGGGCAAACCAAATACACCATTATTTCTCAACAAACGAAGAATGTTATAATTCAGATTACCAAATCTTGCATGCCACAATAAACTTGATGATAAATTACCTTCTCCATGCTAAGAGAGGTAGGCATAGTTCTGAACCCTTGCAGATGAACCCTTTAGCTTCAGCAGCTTCCCATCTTCATATCCAGTCATGATGACTTGGTTGTCAGAGGACTTTCTTATTTCTATGATTCCATCAAACATGTGGATGGAATGGCCTTGCTGTCGAATCTGCACCAAGGACAGCAGGCTGCTCTCCAACTCTGGAAGATAAAGAACATTCTTCAACAAGAAATCAGGGAATCTAGGCATCTTCAGCCGAATGGTGCCCATTCCCTTTGGTTTAAGACTTGACTTATCTGCAAAGTAAACTATGCCATTTATTGTTTCATTAGGTTCTTCAAAACAGTATTTTCTAAAATTCATGTGTGATGTTGCACCAGTATCAAGTAGCCAACAATTAGTGTAAGATGAAAGTGAAGTCATTTCATTAATACCAAGATTACAATGTGCAACAATAAAATGAGCAGAATCTGAAGATTTACTAGCATCTTGGTTCTTATTGTCATCTTTCTTATGGTTATGTCTATCTTTGATGGATTCCCACGAAGCCCAACACTGATCTGCTGTGTGTCCAATCTTTCCACAACACTTACACTTAAAATCTGATCTTTTGCTGGAGTTGTTTCTACCTCCTCTACCTCTGAAGTTTCTTCTTCCTCTGCCTCTCTTGCTACTTTCTCCTTTGGGATGATCTTTGGTGTGGTTCTTTGCTTTTTGAGCAAAGCAAAGTGATTCTCCAGAATGCTCGGTTGTATTCTTACCAAAAGCTTTCTCTCTGTCAGCTATCTTCTCTACCAGGGTGTCAAATGTCAGTGATTTGAACTTGTCACTTGCTTGCAATGACTCAAGATAGTTGGAGTGAGAAGGATACAAAGATTTTACAAATGCTGCAAGGGGAAGATCTGGTTTCATACTAGAGGCTTGAATCTTGTGCATGATAGCTTTGATTTCAGAGGCAACTAACATGGGATCATTATCTTTTACTTCTAAACTGAATAGTTTTAGCATTAGTTGAATAACTTCCATTTCAGAGTGTGAATCATACAGATCTTTTAACATTTTTAGTGCTTCAAAACATGATTTTGCAAGCAATATGTGCTGGCTCACCTCTTCACTGACTGAGGCACTGATTACCACCAAATCTTTCTTGTCTTTTGTTTTCCAAATGGCCTTCTCTTTCTCGAATTATGGAGGTCCTGGGTCTCTAGTTATGGGTTCTCCAGCTTCTGTCTCTATTGTGGTGCCTTCACAAATACCGTCCCAAAGGTCATTGTAGATGAAGGTAGATTTGATCTTCCTCCACCATTCTGGATAAGTGTCTTTGCCAGTGAGAGTGGCACCAACTACAGATGCTATAGATTGCATCTTTTGCAACTACTAGTGTAATTTACAATAATGAATATATATGACAAAGAGAATGAGATAATAGAAAAACAATAACCTTGCAGGTCTACAGTCTCTGCCAAGGTGATTTACAATCTGCGTGGGAAGAGAAAATATGCAAAGAAAATATGTTGTCAATAAGTTCATAAGCAAATTTTTAGCACTAGAAGAACTTCTCAGCAATACGTCAAAGGAAATATAGGGTTTTGAACAGCATATTGCAACCACCAGTCAACACACTTCACGATCTAGTTGTAGTCTATAACTCTTATGTTGTAGCAGTTAATCCTCAGCTCCTATTCTTCAATGCGACAGTCTTCTCAGCTTCGGTTCGCAGCACTCTCCAACTTCATGATACTCCATAGGAGCAGGTCGTAGGCATGATACTCCACACGAGCTTACACGATCTTCACAGAATGGTCGTAGTTTATCAGCATGAACAGTTCACTGCAGAAAATTAGGGTTTCCACAAATCTTTTAGAAGATATACGAGCTGCAAAATACGAGCAGCTCCATGCACTTGAGAAATGGCGTGAATCTTCACTAGCAGTATTTAATCACCGACTTCAAGGAAGTCACAGTAGCATACCATGGCTTCAATCTTCATGCAAATGAAAAAGCGTGAATATTCATCCTTCCTTCATCATTCAACAAAGTAGCAAGGAGGCTTCAATAGCTTCAGTCTTCAATACAATCTCAAATTTGAGTACTGATATCTCACCATGGATGGTCGTAATTCTCACAATTACATCACTGCGATCAAAATATTGTCTCGACTCTCACAAGTTTGCAACAAAAGAAGTTGCTTCACATATGACATCTTGCAAATTTAATCATTCCTTTGTGAAACAAAAAAACTCTTCACAACTCTCTCACAGATCAAAACTCAGTTATAAAAACAAGCTTTAAGAGGAGCCTTCCACCGAGAATGATGAGAATACTGGAAACTAAATATCGGAATGGTGTGTAGGTAGTGGCGAACTAGAAAGTAAAATGAGTCTCGATACCTAGAATGTATACGTAGTAGCACAGTGGGAGCACTCTCAAACAAAAAATGATAGCTACTAGGTCTGGAATAGAATTCTTCCCAATTCCTTCCACAGTAGTTAGTAGTTTGAGGCTCTTCGCAGTTCTCAACTGGTCGCAAAGGCCGTGCCCGTATCTTCAACGCTCCAGAACTCCATAGCAGAATGGAGGTAGGTCTAAGAGGTCGAGGCCACAAGGTAAAACACAGGCCATTTGAAGTGAACAGGTAACGAGGTAACACTATTCAAACAGTCACGATGTGAGTCTGTCTATTCTCAAAAGGTACAAAATGGTCATCTGCAAGGCTTCTACACATAGAATAATTGGCAGGCTCATGAACGTTAGAGCAGCCATCGCATGCAATCTATAGACTAAGGAAATCCCAGGGTGCAGATAGCAGCAGAATGCAGACTGTACATGCAGGAGTTATGAATCGCTCTGATACCACTGTTAGGTAAAATAACTCCCGATTCATCTTATTCCTTGGGAAATGCCTTTATTTATACAATTCATATGTCGGTTGCGATTCAACTTCCAACCAACCTATTCATATTCCTACATGACTATTCACATTCAGAATATATTTAAAATATTTACATATTGTATAATCCTGATGGATTATATTCCAACAAGATCTTTACTGTTTTAGTCTCGGACTGTTGCCTTCCCTGGCTATGTATGCTCTTTGTCATGCACCTTTCGCGATCACGGTGAATCAAAAACAGAAAGGGAATTTTTTTTTTTCTTATCTTCTTGGCTATGTATGCTCTTTTCCGTGCACCTTGTGCGATCATGGCAAATCAGAAACAGTGAGGAAACTTGAAAACGTGGACTTTCCAAGTAAGATAACCAAGATCTAACCCCATTTTATGGAAAAAGTTTTTTGTGTTTGTTTTTCGTGTTTTTTGTGATTTGCAAGGACAAAAAAGACAAGCACAAAAAATGAGACAGAAGAGTTTAACAATAAATAAAAAAACCCCTTACTCTTTCCATTCTTTTACGTACCTTTTAAACTTAGCTCACTTGGTCCAAAGTTGTTTTATTCCTTAATAGGTCTTGAGTTCAAGTCTTATTAAGCTACTTTTTAGTGCATGCAATTTATATTTTCAAGTTACTTTATTGTAAAAGTGCATTTCACTTAAATAAAATAAAATAAAAAATGAGTCACTTAAGTCTTTTAATTTATTGTCGCACTATTTAAAGTAACATTATTGTAAAAGTGAACATCACTTATTCTACAAAAGTGATTCACTTAAAAGCAACTTTATTGTAAAGTGATTGTCAAAGGTTGATCTTGGGAAGAGGGGGGTTCTTTTTTTTAGTTGGTCAAATTAATATCTGCCACGACACTATTGAGGACATCTTCAACATTTTCTTTGATTAAGCATAACTTCATCATCTAGAATTAGTTTTCTGTGTCGTTTTTTTTAAAACCGCATATTTTTTCAAGCTCTTTGTATCTAGACAATTACTTTATGTTCTTTCAGCCATTATTTTATAGTATGGCCACCCTTTGTGATATTATACTTACAAGTTCTAACTATTTCTCATGGAAATCTCGTATGGAGGATGTTCTACGGAGTAGGGGACTTTTCAAGATAACCTCAAGGAAAGAAACAAAACCCACTCATGATGATAAGAAAATTAAATGGAAAAATAGATGTGATGAAGCTCATGGATTGATTGGGATGTCAATCTCTACTAATTTGTGATTCCACATATCAGGAATTAACGAACCTGATATAGTTTGGGAAAAGTTGAAATCTGTGTTTGGTAAACACAATGAAATTTGGGGTCATCAACTTGAGAATAAGTTGATTTCCTTGAATCGAAATGATTTTTCATGCATTCAATACTATTTATCTAAGTATAAAACTCTTAGACTCTTATGTGCAGAATGCAAGATTAAGAAAGAAGACAAACAATGTATTTATCATATTCTTTCCAAACTTGGACCTGCATATTCTGTTTTTGTATCTACATTCTACTCCATGAAAGAATCCTTGACTACAGCTAGCTATCAAGAGCCTAGTCTTGAATCCTTTTGTGATTCCTTAATTAGAGAGCAAGATAAGCTCATTCATCTTGGACAAATTAACAATGCAGATACATCTAGGAAAGCCTTATTGTCCCAACAAAAAGAAAATTCCAAGCCTCCCAAGAAACAGAATTTTCGGAATAATAAGCCAAACAACAAGGGTCCCAAACCCTCTCAGTCAGCTCCTTCTTTAAAAAATGACAAAATATCCAAGCCAAAAGGAAAGAAGACTAAGCTTCATTTCAATTTTGTGGGAAAGATAATCATGATGAATCTAAGTGTTTCAAGAAGATGGCAACCTTGGAAGCAGCAATGAAGAAGCACCACATCAGCCTAGATTCGTCTTTAGAATCTACCTCTCATGGACATGCACTTTGTGCTTCTAGTTACTCTTATACTACATCTTCTTCTTCCACTTCAATTGAATGGCTCATTGATTCTGGAGCATCTTATCATATGACTAAGGATCAAGCCATCTTTTCTACTATGCATGAATGTAACACCAAACAAATATTTATTGGTGTTGATAGATCTTTAAGTGTTGTAGGATCTGGAAAAGTTCCAGTAGAAAATGGTAATTTCAGTGATGTACTATGTGTTCTAAAAAATTTCTGCAAATTGTTATCAGTGTATCAAATTACTCATTCAGGTGAAGGTAAGACTGTGACGTTTACACCTCACCAAGTTGTAATCAAGGATTTTAAAAATCCTCAAAATGTCCTTGCTACTGGAATTGTTGATGATATTACCAAGTTGTACAAATTTAACAACTTTGGGTCATCACCTTTTCCTTCAGTTTTTGTTGCTCATAGTGATAACTTGAGCAAACTTTGGCATGAGCGATTTGGTCACTTAAATTATCACTCATTGCAACAACTATGTAAAGACAATATGGTGACTGGTATTCCGATGGTATCTTGCAAGGATGGTGTTTGTTCTAGTTGTGTACTCATAAAACATCATCAAGACAATTTTGACAAACGTGCCTCTTAACACACCTCAGTTCCCTTGGAGCATGTGCATAGTGACTTGTGTGGCCCTCTTCCATCTGGATCATTTTCTGGTTTCAAATATTTCTTAACTTTCATTGATGAATCCTCCAAACGCACTTGGGTTTACTTCCTAAAACTTAAGAGCGAAGTATTTAACATGTTCTTGGCCTACAAGGCCCTTGTTGAAAAACAATCTGGTCATCAAATTATTAAGTTAAGATCTGACAATGGAGGAGAATATGTTAGCAACAAGTTCACTACTTTTTGCACTGAACAAGGAATCAAACAACAACACACTATTCCATATACACCACAACAAAATGGTGTAGCTAAACAGAAAAACCGCACTTCAAAAGAAATGGCTAATTATATGATCCAATCTAAGGGACTAAGTCTTCAATATTGGGCTGAGGCCATAAATGTGCAAATTACATAGTTAAGCACACACCCACTAACTTTTTACAAGGTATAAAACTGGAAGAAACATGGAGTAAAATTAAACTAGATGTAAATCACTTTCATGTGTTTGGTTGTGAAGCATGGGCTCACATTTTGTAGGAAAAATGGAAAGCATTGCGGCCTAAAAGTGAAAAGTGAATATTTGTTGGATATTCTGAAGATGTAAAAGGTTATAGACTTCTTCAACCACATTCTCGTGATATAATCAATAGAAGAGACGTTAAATTTGATGAAAATCTCTTGGCCTGTGAGCCCAACTTGGCGGGTGTGCCATCTTTGGCCTATGAGCCTGATTCGACAATTGTGCCTTCTTCTTCTTCTTCCAACTTCCTTGATAGGTTTCCAACTCTAGTTTCTGATGATGACAATGGGGATGAAAATACACCTCCGCCTTCTCATGTTCCTACAATTGCATTAGCACCAATAATTCATCGATGGGTCCATTCAACATGTAAAGTAGCTAGTGATATTGCTGGTGATCCTAGAGATCAACGTTGAACACGTTCTTAGTTTTAGCGATCCTCTTCTCTTTTTGCTCAAGTTTCTGAGAATCATGATCCAGAAACTTTTGCAGAAGCTCTAGGAAATCTAGATTAGGATGCAGCTATGGATGAAGAATATTGTTCCTTAATGGCGAGCGATACTTGGGATCTTGTTCCTCTTCCAAAAGGAAGAAAACTTGTCAAATTTAAATGGGTCTACAAAACTAATTATGCATCAGATGGAAGTGTTGAACGACTTAAGGAAAGGTTATTTTCCAAAGTTTTTTCCCAAGTTGGGATTGACTACAATGAAACCTTTGCTACTATCGCAAAAATGAATTCCATCTGCCTTGTTTTTTCCCTTGCATCCTTACATAACTGGGAAGTCCATCGAATGGATGTCAAGTCTGCCTTTTTACTTGGTGATTTATAGGAGGAAATTTACATGGAACAACCTCCTGGATATGTTCAGGATAACTATAGCCTTGTCTATCTCCTTAAGAAATCCTTATATGGCCTTAAGCAAGCTCCTAGAGCTTGGTATGCCAAAATGGATAGCTTTCTCCTTGACACTAGTTTTTCTAGATGCCATTTTGACCCCAATGTCTATACCAAGAAAGTAGGAAATCATATCATCATACTTGTTCTTTATGTTGATGATCTTATCCATACTGGTAGTGACCCTAAACTTATAACCCATGTGAAATTCAGTCTTAAGCAAAATTTTGAAATGTCAGAGTTAGGACATTTGCATTATTTTCTTGGTGTCCAAGTCTTGCAAACAAAAGAAGGAATATTTATTTCCCAGTCTAAGTATGCTTGTGATCTTCTTCGTCGCTTCCACGTGGAATATTGTAAACCAGCCCCTTCTCCCTTCTAGTATGGAGTCAAACTTTCTGCCACTTGTACTTCCCCTGAAGTAGATGCCACCTTGTATTGTCAACTTGTTGGTAGTCTTTTATACTCGACTCATTCCCATCTTGACCTTTCCTTTTCCATTGGTCATGTTTCCTATTATATGAAAACTCCTCATGAAAGTCACTAGAAAGTAGCAAAAATAATACTTCGATATATTCGAGGTACAATTCAGTTTGAGATTCACTACAATACAGGGGGGAAACCTTTGTTGGTTGGTTTCAGTAATTCAGATTGGGCCAACTATCCTAATGATCAAAAGTATACTACAGGTTATGTTTTTCAGTCTGGGATCTGGACTTGTCACTTAGGCTTGTAAGAAACTGTTGATGTAATTGTAACTTCAGAATGTATTCACTTATGTATCTTATGTATTATACCCCGAAGTCTATTTCGAGATGTGTCTGTAATGTAATTGAGTCATGTCATGCCCTGATGTTCCAATAGGGAGTTTTTATATGTAAATAATTCATGTCAAGTCAATGTGGGTAACCCTCCTATTGTTTAAGGGTTAAAGTCCCCTCAGTTCTATGGCACTAGGGTTGTTAGACTCACCTAGTGAAGTTGGCCCTAGTATGGTTTAGTCAAGTCAGGAATTAGTATAAATAGAGAGCTATCCTCTCTATTTATCACACACTCACTCACACTCATTTGTAGTACATAGCTGAGGAAGAAGACAACACTGGGGCTAGGAAGAAAGAGGTTACTACTGTCGGGAGATCATCTTACTGTTTTTGGGTTTTACTTTTGGTGTTGATTTTATCTCTGAGGAAGTTGCGGGGTTTTCTCTATTTATGGTTTCCCTGAGAAAAAACATTGTGTTCATTGTCTCTTGTGTTTGATTGTCATGCTTGTTATTCTCTCAGTTAAAGATCCTAATATAATGCTAGCTCAATGTTAAAAATCTAACATGGTATCAGAGCTAACCTGAGAAGAAGACACTGTGCAGCTCTGGGAACTAGGGCTTCCTACTTTGTGGATCTCTCTCAACATTTTTTCAAAAAAATAAGGTTGTAATAACTCTCCTCCCTAGGGCGCATCTTTCTGTTACGAAACAGAATCCAATTCTGAGGTTTTTCAATTTTGGACCCAACACTACTGCCGAAAATTAGGGCTTTCCACAAAAGTGGAATTTTTCAATGAGCCCAGGAATGGATTGATATTCTCCTCAAAATTGAAGTTAGGGATCAATATCAAAGCATTTGGTTGGATAGAACTCTGGAAAATAAAAACCCTAATCTGCTCCTGAACCAGCACTACAAAATTTCAGCTCCAAATCCAGATCCAACATCTTGACCTGGTAAGATCTAAATCTTTTGCATTTCCATTTGAAGTTCTCAGTTAATATGTCTCATCATACCAATCTTGATGAAAATATTGAGGGAGCTGATAACATCTGAGCCTGAGAGTATAGGATCTCCTTGGTCCTGGAAGAAAATAAGTTGGACTCCTATATCAGTGAGGAGGTTCCAGTTCCAGAGGGAGATGAGGCTAAGGACTTACATAAGAAGAAGTTGGTTATGGAAAAAAGGATCATTGCTGATTCAATAAAGGATCACCTCATACCATAGGTGTCCTCCCTAAAGACACCTAAAGCTATGTTTGATTCCCTAACCAAATTGTTTGAAAGAAAGAACATAAACAGGAAAATGACTTTGAGGAACCAGTTGAAGAATGTGAAGATTCAGAACACAGAGACTATCCATTCTTACTTCACAAGAGTCTCTCAAATCAAGGAACAGCTAGAAACAGTAGATGAAGAAGTGGAGAATGCTAAGATTGTAATGACCACCTTGAATGGTCTCCCTGGGACATGGAACTCTTTCATTCAAGGGATCTGTGCCAGAAATAAGTTAGTCAAGTTTAGTAGAATTTGGGAAGAATGATCACAAGAAGAATATTGGATAGCATCTCGAGAAGAAAAGATGGGAAGTGAAGATCAAGCTCTCACAATTCAATACAAGAAACCTAGAAGGGACCATCATCATCATCATTCTAAAGGTAATCACTCTTTCCACAAGAAATCTCGACTCAAATGTTTTACTTGTGATGAAAGAGGACACTTTTCCAGAGATTGTCCTAAAAGAAAAATAAACCCACACAAGAAGAAAAAAAACAAGAGAAGACATTATGATCATGCTGCAAAGGATGATGAACCTTCCACAAAGAGAACCAGATATGAAAGTGAAGATTCTTCAAGTGATGAAGAATATGTTTTGATTTCCTCTCTCACGGGAAATATCACACATGGAAGCAATGATTGGCTTATAGACAGTGGGGCTTCCAAACATATGACTGGATTCAAAGAGTCCTTTGTGAGACTATCAGAACATGAATCACCTCACAAGGTGAAGCTCGGAGATGACTACCAGTATCCAATAAAAGGTAGTGGGGAATCCTCCTATAAGCTAGACTCTGGAAATTCCATGAAGATGAAGGATGTATTGTTTGTACCAGGACTCAAGAAGAACCTCCTCTCCATATCAGCATTAGATGCAAAAGGCATGAGGGTTGCATTTGTAGATGGCCAAGTTCTCATGTGGCCAAAAGGAAAGACCTTTGATGATGCAGTAGTAATTGGGGAACAAGAAGGAGGTCTGTACAAATTGAAGGGCCATCCAGAACAAGCCTTGATCCATGACACAGTAGAGCCAAATGAACTTTGGCATAGAAGGCTTGCACATGTGCATTACAGATCACTACCACTTGCAAGCAAAGTTGTTGAAGGTCTTCCAGAAATACAAGAAAAACATGATGGAGTCTGCAAAGGATGTGCGAAAGGAAAGAATACAAAGAAGAAATTTCCAAGTAGCGAGAGAAAAGAAAAAGGAATCTTGGAAATCATCCACTCCAATGTATGCGGACCAATGTCATCAAGTTCACTAAGCAGGTATGTATACTATGTTTCTTTCATTGATGAATTTTCTAGGAAGACATGGATTTACTTCATGAAGAACAAAGATGAAGTATTCAGCAAGTTCAAGAAATTCAAATCCTTGATAGAGAACCACACTAAAAAGAAGATCAAGACCTTTCGATCAGATAATGGCAAAGAATTCACATCAAATGAATTCAAAGAGTTATGCAAAGACTCAAGGATTAAGAGGGAGTTTTCCACTCCATATAATCCACAACAAAATGGGATTGCAGAAAGAAAGAACAAAACTATCATGGAAGCTGCAAGAGCTATGCTTCATGATCAAGATATTTCCTATGCAATTATGGGCAGAGGCTGCCAAAAAAGTGGTGTATGTATAGAACCATACTCCACACAGAGTACTCGAGAACAAGACACCTGAAGAAGTATTTTTTGGCAAGAAACCAAAAGTCAGCCATCTCAGAATATTCGACTGTCCAGTGTAGATACACATTCCAAAAGAGAAGAGAACTAAATTAGATCCTTTAGGAAAGAAGGGTATATTTGTGGGATACTCTGAAAGCTAAAAGGCTTACAAAATATACTTCCCAGGATTCAAGAAGATAGACATCAACAAGGATGTGACATTTGATGAAGACTCAGCTTACAACAAATCTAGAAAGAAACCTGTTGAAGAACTTGAAGAAGTAGAAGCACCCAGAATTCATGATACAACCATGAATGAAGAAACTCAAGAAGAAGATCGAGAATTTGAAGAACCTCAAGAACTTGTAGATCCACCTCAAGAGAAGAGTCCTCATAAGAGGAAACCTGCCTGGGTACGAGAAGCTATCCAAGGTGCAGAAAGATATGGGGCTCCAGAAGAGAATCATAGAGAAAGAAAGAGGACAAGGTCCTACTTTGGATATGTAGCATTATTATGTGATTTCATCGATAAAGAACCTTCCAACTATGAAGAAGTGGCAGAATAGAAAGAATGGAAGGATTCTATGATCGAAGAGTATCAATCAATCATGATGAATAAGGTTTGGGATATTGTCCCAAGACTAGAAGGAAGTCTGTTGTAACTTCCAAATGGATCTACAAGATCAAGCATGCTACAGATGGTAGCATAGAAAAATATAAAGCAAGATTTGTTGCTCATGGTTTCTCCCAAAAAGAAGGAATAGCTTATGAAGAAACTTTTTCACCTGTAGCCAAATACACTTCCATCAGATCAATACTTTCTCTGGCTGCAGTGATGAAATGGAAGATACACCAAATTAATGTCAATACTGCTTTCTTGAATGGTGTAGTAGAAGAGGAAGTGTATGTGGATCAGCCACTTGGTTTTGAGACACATGGCAGGGAGTCTCATGTATGTAGATTGAAGAAATCCCTATACGGTTTGAAACAGGCACCTAGGACATGGTACAGCAGAATTGATAGCTTTCTATCCAGTTTGGGATTTACTAAGAGTAAAGCAAATTTCAACCTTTACTACAAGGTTGAAGGTGGCAACCCAGTGATGCTCCTACTATATGTAGATGATCTATTTGTAACAGGTATGGATGGGTTGATTTTTGATACAAAGAAAAAGCTTTCTACCAAGTTCAAAATGAAGGACTTGGGTATGATGCATTGTTTTCTAGGCATGGAGGTGTGAAAGAATGTGGATGGAATCTCCCTTGGAAAAGGGAATTATGCAGTAAATATCCTGAAGAGGTTTGGGATGATGGACTGCAAGGCCATGACCAAACCTATGGCATCGAACCTGAAGCTATTGAGTGATGCTTCATTAGAAACGGTTGATGCTATGATGTATCGTCAGATGATTGGGTCCTTGATGTACCTAATGGACATGAGACCAGATATTTGCTTTGATGTGAACACCTTGAGCCAGTTCCTGACAGATTCAAGACATGTTCACTTGATTGCTGCAAAGCATATTCTAAGGTACCTAAGGGGTACAGTTGATTATGGGTTGAAGTATGAGGCAAGTCAGAAGATTAACCTGGAAGGTTATGTTGATTTAGATTGGGCAGGCAGTTCCATCAATAGGAAGAGCACTTCAGGGTGTTTCTTCAGTATGGGATCAGGTGTGATCTCTTGGTTTAGCAGGAAGCAATCCTGTGTGGCACTAAGTACAGCTGAAGCAGAGTATGTCGCAACTTGTTTAGCTAGTTGTGAGGTAGTATGGATCAGGAAGCTACTATCTTATTTATTTGATCTCTAGTTGGATTCTACTTGTATATATTGCGATAACCAGAGTTGTGTGAAGTTTTCGGAGAACCCTATGTTCCATGACAAGTCGAAGCATATCGAGATCAAGTATCACTATATCAAGGATATGGTGCAGAGGGGAGCAGTTAAGCTCCAATATGTTGCGATGGATGAATAGATAGTTGATGTGTTAATGAATCCATTGGCCAGATTAAAGTTTGAGTACTTTAGGGAGAAGCTTGGTGTTCTCCAGATCGAGGTTCCTCCCAAGAGGAAGTGATGATTCCATGAACCATTCTGACATGGTGAGAGGATTGGTTCCTTGCATGGTTAGATGTAAGGGCTGAGCCATTCTGTCATGGTGAGAGGATTGGTTCCTTCCATGTCAGATATGAGTGTTGATCGATTCTGATATGACTATAGGATTGGTTCCTACATGATCAAATATAAGGGTTGTTTCCATTCTTGGAATGGAGGTGCCTGGCCAGTTACCAGGAATACTTGGTCTGGGACTGAGGGCCTTTCTGATACGATTGTAAGATGTATTCTTACATGATCAGATGTAAGCGCATGGCCATTCTAATGTGATTGAGGGATTGGTTCCCACTTGATCAGATATAAGGGCTGATGCCATTCTCTGGGAGAATGGAGGCACCTGGTCAATTACTAGGAAAGCTCAATCTAGGACTGGGGTCCATTCTGATATGACTATGGGATGTGTTCTCACATGATCAGATGTGAGTGTAGGGCCATTCTAACGAGTAGGTCAGATATAAGTGTTGGGCCATTCTGACGAGTAGGTCAGATGTAAGGGTTGGGCCATTCTTACATGGTGAGGGGATTAAGTTCCTCTCATGGTCAGATGTGAGTGCTGGGAATTCTTTTCTGATGAGTCAAGTTCAGATGTAAGTGCTGGAGGGGCCATTCTGTCTTAGGATCAGATATAAGCACTGAGAAAGACCTACATGGAGGCTAGGCCTACACCCAACATGAAAAAGGGATGGCTCTGTAGAACTTCTTGTGACGAGAAGAATCATGAGATAGCAACCATGATGATTTCATGATGATGATCTAGTAGTGATGATCCAGATCCAGTGATGTTGCTCCAGTGATGATCCAGATTGAGTGATGATCTAGATTGAATGATGATCCAGATCCAGATGAAGATGACTTCAAGATGAAGACGACTTGAAGATGAAGATGACTTGAAGATGATGAGAACTTGAGGATGATCTAGATGATATAGAGAAGAAGACTTGTGCTGATAAATTGTGTTGAGAGAATACCTTCCTAGTTAAGAGGGAGTGTTGATGTAATTGTAACTTTAGAATGTATTCACTTATGTATCTTATGTATTATACCCCAATGTTTATTCTTGGATGTTTCTGTAATGTAATTGAGTCGTGTCATGCCCCGATGTTTCGATCGAGAGTTTCTATAATGTAAATAAGTCATGTCAAGTCAATGTGGGTAACCCTCCTATTGTTCAAGGGTTAAAGTCCCCGTAGTTTCGGGGCACTAGGGTTGTTAGACTCACCTAGTGAAGTCAGCCCTAGTAGGGTTTAGTCAAGTCAGTAATTAGTATCAGAGATGTGTTTGTCTCCTTTTGATATGTAATTATTATGTATAGACATTGAGGTACAACCTCCATTATAAGTCAGGGCAATAGTACCCAGTGAAACATCATGTAATGTATTTTTAGAGTCTCTCTAGGAGAAGTCGATCCTGTTAGGGTAAGAGGTCTGCCCCAGTCATGTAATAGGTCAGCCACTTTACAGGTATAAATATGTAGGAGCCCTCCTTCATTTATATACACCTTACACTCACTGAAGTTCACATGAGAGAGAGAGAGAGAAAAGAGGAGAGATAGATAGCTGCTAAAGACTTCTTATTACTGGGATTGTTCATCTTATGACACAGTCTTCATGACTGTACTATTCTAGGGAAGTTTGAGGGGTTTTTCCTTTATGGTTTCCCCAGTGAAAATATTTGTGTCCTGTTTATTTTGTTTTATATTATGCATATTGTTGTATGTGTTATTATTTCAGATAAAGATCATAACTAAGCTCATAAGATCTAAGAAAAACTAACAAAAAAACAATACCAAGCTTGAGGACAAGCTTGAAGGAGTCGAGAGCTTCCATGCATGGAAATATAGAGTGCTTCTCATACAGAACATCATGTCAAATGAGAAGCTGCAAATCCATAGGGAGATGAATACAAAGAAAAACACAAGAAGATCTTAGTCAAAGCCAAGAGGATCATTTGGTTCGTCTCTATCAAAGACCATTTGACCTCACATGTATCCTCTTTGAAGACTTCCAAGGATATGGTCTATTTTTTGACCAGATTATATGAAGAAAATAACATCAACATGAAGATGAACTTGAGGAAATATATCAATGGTGTGAAGATGAAAATTTCATAAATCATTCAATCTTACTTCACAAAGGTCTCCCAGATCAAGGAATAGCTATAAGTTATTGGCGACAACTTCGAAGAAGAAAAGGTGATGATGATAATCATCCCTAACAGCTCATGCCACCGAAAATGATGAACCAATAAAGAAGAGAACAAGGGAGGATTCCTCAAGTGATGAGGAATATGTACTTTGATCTAGAAGGATTCAACCCATGATGAAGAAGAACTTATTATCCATATCAGCATTGGTTAATAAGGGATGCATTTGTGATCGATGAAGAAGAAGGGACACTTATATCTATGGTGTAGAATACTTGCTCAGCATTGTCGATCATGAGCAAGACAAACACAAGTCCTCAGAGTCAGATGATGGAGAAAAGCACACTGTCAAAGACTCCAGTAATTCCTGCAAGGATACAAAGATAAAGAGGGAGTCTACCAAACAAACAAAGATAAGTATTTGAATGATCATTTCCTGTATATCTAGTTGTTAAGTGACATTGTTCCTAGATTAAGGAAATGTATTATGTATGTTTGAGTGTTTGCATTTATGAATAGTATACTAGTAACTCGCATGTGATGGGTAAGTAGCCTATGGTGGTGTACAACATTCCATTAGCTACTTATCTATAATGAAACCTCTTTGCATACATGTTGAGAGTAGTGAACACTACTAATAATGTTCTGGTAGAGATGGAAGGAATCTAGAAAGCTACCATACATGGATAAATGTTGTTTTATAGCATTAGCTAAGATAGTTGCATGATTGTGTGACATATTTCTTTATGCATAAATATTTTTCATTATGTTTTGAAAAAATTATGAAATGATTCTAATCATGCAAGTAAATTTGACTTGTAGGAAAGATCATGTACAATCACCGACAAGAAAATAAGGATGAGACTTACTCCAAAGAACAGGTGACAATGGTTCATCCATAACACTCAAAGAATCTTTCCTCCAACAAAAGTACATGAAGAGGAACCTGAAGCTCCCAGCGTCAAAGACACTATGACGGAAGAAAGAGCTTCAGAAGAATATGAGAAGCATGATATGACCAGGCCATAGTGGCACTGCAGATCCACCTTGAGAGGTGAACACATACAAGAGAAGATAATCTATCATATGAGAAAAGCAATTAAATATGCAGAGAGATCCTTCCATATATAAAGAAGCAGGTGGGAAGAAATAATGGAAGGATGCTATAATACAAAGCAAGGTTTTTGGTTTCTCTAAAAAAAGGGGAGTCAATTATGGTGAGAAATTTTATTCAATGCCTAGACACACTTCTTCGGTGAAGTAGAAGTGCATATTGATCAACTTCTAGAACTAAGGACTCTCTACAAAGAACCACATGTGCGCAAATTGAAGAAGGATTTGTATGAGCTCAAAAGGAATCTATGGGATAAAACACATAATTACATGACAAGCTTGAGTATAACCTAAAGTGATGGAGATATCAACCTTCGCTATAAAGTTGAAGATATAATCCTATAGAGGAAGAGAAGCTCATAGATGGGTGCAAGGGGAACTTTCAACAAAGATCAATATGGAGGATCTTGGTATCCAGTGACCTTGAGAGATGATATAGTTGGATACATAGAAGATCATTAGCAAAGGAGGATACCTATCTCTCTAGTACAAAATGTATCAATGCAGAGACTACAAGATGTAGAGGGAGGATGATGTTCCGCTTTAGAGGGAGTGACTATAGTAGACCTCAAAGTTTGAGAATCTTGACATGATTCTTGGTTTGATATCGGATGGGATATTCCTTCTTCAAGGAAAGTATGAAATAGAGATTCTGAAGAGATTCAAAATGATGGACTGCAAGGCTATTTCCACACCCACGGAATCAAACTTGAAGTTGTTGTGTGATCCTACTTCATAGACAATCGATGCCACAATCTATGGGAAGATGATTGGTTTGTTGATGTACCTGAAAAACACAATTCTAGATATATATTTTGCGTTGAGCACTTTGTTTCAGTACATGGTGGAGCTGATACATGTTCAAATGGTTATGGTAAAGCACGTGCTGAGGTACCTAGAGGGTATGATCGAGTATGGCCTCAGATATGTGATAGATCAGAGGATATTCATACATGGATATGTTGACTCTGATTGAGATGGTAGTACTAAAGATAGGAATATCACTTCATGGTGTTGCTTCAGCTTGAGGTCTGGCATGATTTCTTGGTGCAGAAAGAAGCAGACGATCATATCACTTGCTTAGAAAGTCATGAGGTAGTGTATCGTTGGAAGCTACTTGTGTGATTGTTCAATGTTGATTTAGATATGACTTATGTATTTTACGACAATCCAAAGCACATCGAGATTCGATATCACTATATCTAGGATATAGTGCAAAGAGGAGTAGTGAAGCTCTAGTATGAGGCGATAGACAAGAAAACAACCTATGTGTTGACTAAGTCATAAGTCAGAGTAAAGTTTGAGTAATTCATAGAGAATCTTGGTGTTATCTAGATTGATTTCCCTCGAAATAGGGAGTAATGTGAAATGTCCAGAAGATGCGGGTGCATCAGGGATGTATCTGCATGGACAAAGACGTAGGTGGTATGAAAGGACATAATGAATCTTGGAGGCTCCTCGGTTGTATCTCAATCTATAAAGATGTTGGTGGTCCATGGGTCATAAAGCATCTACGATGTTCCTGGGATGTATCTGCATGGATGAAGACGTGGGTGGTCTAAAAGGGTGCTCCTGGGCTATATCTCCATGTATGAAGACACAGGTTGACCAAGAGAGAGTCGTCATAAATCATTTGGGATGCACCTAGGTCGAATCTGCATGGAAAAAGATGTAGGTGGTCCAAAAGGACACTCTTGGGTTATATATACATGTACGAACATGCAGGTTAACTAAGAAAGTCATAATGCATATTGGCTATACCCATTAGGTGGGAGACACAAATGTTCCTGGTTTGCACCCATTGAGTGGGAGACAAATGTTCCTGGGTTGCACCCATTGGGTGGGAGACGCAAGTTGACTAAGAGAGAGACATAATACATCTGGCTTGTACCCACTAGGTAGGAGATGTACATGTTCCTGGTCTATTCCCACTAGGTGGGAGACGCAGGTTGTCTATTCGACATGAGATATGCACCTAGGTTTCTCTCCATATGGACAATGTTGTGTATGCTCCTGGGTTGATCTACATGGTGTGGAAGATGTAGGTTGTCCTAGGGACTTAATGTAGGAATACGAGATGAAGATATGATGTGCATACAATGGGATGACATTAGGAGATGTAGTTTATTTCCTGGGCAATGTAAAATGAGTACATGGGTTGTACCTACTTTATGACTTGCTCATAGAGATAATGATGAATTCTAAGTGGGATCTAGGCCTATATCCAACATGAAAAAGAGATGCCTCTATAAAACTTTTCAGGATGTATAGATTCGAGATATTTCACTATTCAATGGTCGATGAGATGAGAATTGTTGCAGTAGTAATGATGATGCAGTGATGATGATCCATTGATGATGTCCAGATATTGTGTCTAGTTGTGATGATGACTGTGTCGAAAGAAAACCTTCCTTGTTAAGAGGGAGAGTTGTTGTAAATGTAACTTTGAAATATATTCTTCATTGCATTATATGTATTATTATTATTATCATTATATTTTGTTGTACTTTTATTGTACCTCCTTTCGAGGATGTTTTCCCTTCGATAGGAGATGTCATGAATGTATTTGGCCATGTAAGAGTTGAGGTAAAACATCATTTGTAATTCAAGGAAATAGTCCCCAAGAGAATAATGTAAAATGTATTATGAATCTCCCTAGAATAAGTCATCATAGTAAGGTCCAGAAGTCAGCCATGTTGAACCAAAAGATCACACAACTAAAGAATATAAATAGGGAGGCAACCTCCCTCATTTGGACACACAATAAGTGCAAGCAAGTTCGGTCCTAGAGTGAGAAAAACAATTTCTATGGATAAGAATAAGAAGAAGAAACAGAAGACATCTTATCTATGGTTTTCTATCTCAGTCTGGCGTTGTACTAAGTGATGAATCTATACATAAGAAGTTGTTGGGTTTTCTCCTTTGTGGTTTCCCGAGATAAAATATTTGTGTCTTTCTTTTGTGTTGAGATTTTCTATCTTTTAGTGATCTTATTGCATTAGATTAAAGACCTAATATATTTGAATTAAAATTCAAACTCTAAAATAATAATTGGAGTGGTTGATGATTATGTTAAATTGTTGGCATACATTAGGGGGTTTTGAGGTAAATAATTGGCCTCAAAACAAAAAGTGTACCATCAAAATCAACTTTACAACAACCAATCAAATTCTAGAGATTGACATCATCCCTTATAGTTGATGTGGCATTGCTTAAGTTAAAGTTGTTTGCTTGTCAAATTCTAAATGGTGGATGAAAATCCATGGTTAACCATACTCATAATGGAAAAAATACTCATATATTACTTTCAAATATAATATTTATGTACTTAGTACTCTTAAAGTACTTTCACTTTAAAGTACTTTCTATTTTGAATATAAAATATATTATTAATCAAAATTCAAACATAAATTCAAAAATAAAATCATGATTTAGTACTTTCGGATTTTATATAATAAATAAATTTTATTGTATATATATAATTATAAAATAATAAAATGATTATATATTATATCACCTCATATATTATAACTTTTATTATGAGATATATAATACATATAATATATAACATAAAGTAACATCTTAACGTTATATAACATAATCCACTCTTTATGTTTTTTTTGTTATAATATAAAATCATATAGATTATGCATTTATAGAAATGGTCATATATCATATCATATTAAAATATAATATAATTATTATTTTATATTATAATAGTTATAATAAATATTATATTATATTTTAATATTATATATAATGTTATATTTAATTAAAGAATGAGTATTAAAATTTTATATTAAATGTGTAAATATATCAAATAAATCATTATTAATGTGAATTGTTTTAAATAAGTATAGTTTAGAATTTATTTATAAAAGTTTAATTTAGGTTTACAATTCAAAACCAAAAAGTTTTACTAGTACTCATGCAACCATTCAAAAAGTACTCATGAGTTCAAAACTATAATTGGTTAAACAAAAAGCGAGTACTTTATTTTAGTACATTTAGGCATTCAAAACTACTCATGTTTCTAGTCATATCAAATATTATTATTTATTAATTTTATCTGTGCACATCTTTTCACTTTAACTTAACCATAGTTACATGAATTGTAATGCAACAAGTGAGTTGTAAATATACATTTCCCATAAAATGAAAAACTTACAATATTTTATTATATCTCTTATGATGCTTATTTTAGACCTCAAAATTCCCCTAATGAAGAGATCAAATTAATGGAGTTGAGTGCTTTGGTATTGTCAACTACTATAATTGTAGGGTACCAAATCTAGATATGATGTTTTCTTCTAAAAACCTAATGACTACAAGATTTGTGGCTTACTGGCAAGGACAACCTCTACCCAAATCGTGAAATAATATGTTCCATTAGGATCCACCTATGTTTTCCACTATATGGGGGATGGATCTCTCCAATGAAGTCTATACACATTGTTGGAAAGGAAATTCATTTTGCATATGTTTCAAGGGTAGGGATAGAATTTTTTCACTTGCCAATAAATGTTTGATAGGGAACATTAGCCCTCACAAAGTTATGGACATCTATAAGAATAATAGATGACAGAAGAAGAATGACGTCCCGGTATCATAATGAACATGTTGCACTCTCCCATTCAATTTCACTTCCTTCAGTAAGGTGAAACAAGCTCCCTGAGAGATGCTACTTGATGGTGAGGACTGATCCACAATTTGTCCCACTGAAGAACAAATTGGATCGGGTCGTTATTCCTCCAGAAAGAAGAGACAAAGGAAACACTCCTTCTCCTATCCATCATCAAACTGGAAGAAGATGGAAAAGCTCACATGCTTAGTCCCAGGAAACTAGTGCAAACAAGAACCAACATTCTACATTACTTCTCCACAAAGTTGCAGATTGCAACAATTTTTTCATAAGTTTTTTCTCAAAGAGAAATTTTTTCTCTTAAGTATGGAAGCTTGTTTCCTGATTTCTTGCTTATTTTGAGGATGGGGTTTTTCCCATGAGGTTTTCCCCATTTTCCTTGTTTATTAAACAATATTTTATTTTAATTTAGATTGTAGGGGTGACTTTTGGCCCAGTAACTGTTGTAATCACTCAGATCATTAAGTTACCAATAATACACATATAGAATCATATAATCATAACAGAGACAAGAGACAAGATAGTAGGTTGAATAACAACTTTATATTACACAAAACACATATGGGTCCATACAAATATAAAAACCAAACCAAGTTCATATCTGGCTCAACATCCTATCATATATGATTACAAAATAGTTATGAATAACTACTTGTCAGTTCAGTCAGCCGACATGACCTTTGAAGGCCGACCTAATCTCTAATTAGTAAGCTAACTAATCTAGTCAGCTCACCGAATAGCTCCTTCAACATCTCCCCTAGGAACAAAATATTTCTTCATCCCGAAGAAACGAGGGAGGTAACAAAACTTTGTATAAAGTAGTTTTCTTCCAATTACTTTGTCTTCATGGGTTGTGTAGTCGAATAGATGGTATTTTCTGTACACATATATCCACAATGGATTCTGCTGTAATGGCAAGTTGGTGCTAAAATTATGTCCAATTATGGAGGGCATTCTGAATGTCAATGGTCAAGGTTGTAATGCTTGACAGCATCGATAGCTTCTCTTGTATTGGTAGGTATGTGATGTTTCTCATGTCGATACCCAACAGTTGAGGTTTTTTTTTCTTCTATGTCAAGCAATCTTTTCATATGTGGGAAAATCTTGTCCAATGTGTCGAGACTGGGTAGTTCCTGATTCATTCACTAATGTGCTTGTTTTTCCAATTTTTTTAGGTTTGTTATTTCTAGTACAATCTGATCTTGTACTATGCTCCTCATTTCTTCTTCCAATCGTTGTTGATTTTCTAATGTTCCAATGTGTTCATGAGTGTCTCGATCCTGCTAAAATACCTATCCATAGTAAGTGTACCAAATGCACAGTACTTCTTCTATGGTGGCAGACTCCTACAAATGTTCCTGCAGTACTTTGTAGGCTTCTGAGAATGTTGTGTACTGATTTCTCAATAATGCAGAAGTCTCTTCTTTTTGCTCATCTTTATTGGCCTATAATTGTTTCTGAAGGTTTGACACAACACTTTCCAGCAATTGGTAAGCTCTCTCTAATGGTTTGTTGGTGTCGGTCTCTTTTTCTCCTGGTAAAATTGTTTGAGTCAGATTCCTAAATTTGGTCAGGAATTCGACTTGTTCTTCTTTAATTTTGTCTAACTGTTCTTTTCTATTTTGATTTCTCATTTCATCCTCTTGAGTGAGTGCTCCTAATACCTGGTCCAATTCTCCATCTCTAAGTTTTGGTGTGTCGACTACAGTAGTCGACCCTATTTAATGAAGGTGAAGTGACTGTTGGTACCTATTGTGTCTGTTGTTGTTCTCTTTTCTTCTTTTCTTTTCTGTTGTTTCTATGTTTAGAGTGATGGACCACTATTGGTCTTGCTGGTACTTATGTTGGTTTTCATTGTTGTGTTTGGTTCTCTTCAGTCAGTAGATTCTCAGTCGACTGAACTTCTATTGTGGCAAGGTTAACTGGTTGAATTACATGGGTGGGGTGTGTAGCTGTTTGTACCTCTGGTGGTGGTGAAGATGGTGGCTATAGATTGTGAGGAGACTTGGGTTTTAGTGGTGGTGATGGTGATGGTGAATAGTTTGGGGTTAGTGGGGTGGCTAGAAGGTGACTTGTTGGAAGGGGATTTTCGACTTTCGGTTGCAAGTCGACAGGGTTGTCAATTTCTTCAGAGTCCATGAGGTCGGTGATCTCTGTGTCTAGTGCTGCTTAGTCATTTCCTTCAAGGGCAAGTGCTCCCTGATTTGCCTCATTGACCGGAAGGTTTTGGAAAGTTGGTGTGAATGATGAAGTTTGGGTTGCTACAAATTCAGATGTTTTGTCAGGGTTTCGGATGTATGAGGATTTGATAAGTACCACAATTTTTGGTGCCAATGAGACTTGGTCAGTTTTTGAGGTGAGACTTTGTCAGGAAGAGCTCAACTCTATGAGTTTATGGGTGGTGTTGATTTGTTGGGTGTTAAGGAATAAATTTAGCAGTCTGTTGATAAATTGTTGAAGTTCAACATCTTTATCAATTTTCTCTTTCAGGGTTCTGGGGTGATATCTTAGTAAATTGGTGATATGGAAATGGTTGAGTCTGGTGTTATTCTATTTGGAGAAGGCTGCGGGGATTCTGGTGTTAAATCAATAGGACTTTTTTCAGGATGGGTAGCAGTTCTTACCTTTTTAGGCATGCTTTTCTCCACTCCTGATTTGACAAACTATTTGAACTATGTTTTGACAAATACTTTGCTCAGTGAAGCATCCTCCAGAATGTCGGTAGCGGTAGCAAGTAGTTCTTCTTCATATTCTGAATCCTCTGGTAATATGAGTTTGTGCTTCCCCTTTCCTTGTGCCTAAGTCCCTGTTTTCCTTGAGGTTTATATTTCCTGAGCTATCCTTTTCATAATCTCCTTTCTCATAGCATACTCAAGTCTGTCAATTGTGTTTCTTTGTTTGTCTGTCCTGCTCCCTCCTCCTATTATTATTGGGTCAAGACCATAGTGTTTTTTTCTATCGGTACCATGGCTTGTTGTTCTGTTGATACATTTTCAATCTAAAGGAGGTTTTGCTCCACTGTTGGGATGTCTTCAGAAGTGAAGGTACTAATATGAAGGTGAACTTCATAGTCTTCTTCCTTCTCCTGTTTGGTCAATGGTTTGACAATAGAGTGATTAATCTCTTTTGCTCCCGTCGGTATGGCTATTTTGGTCTTAGACTGGTGGGCTAATTCTGTAAAAATTTCCTCGACTGTTGGATAGAATTCGAGAGGTTTTTCATTTGCTGTGGAACCTTAAGAGTGCTAGACTACAGTGTGGTCAAGTTCTAACTAGATATGTGTTGTAGGGGGCATACATCTTCAGATGTTTTTAGGCACCCTCCATCTGGCTGTTTGGATTTTCAAATTCTGGAACTAATTTTCTCAAAACACTTTTCCTTCCTCCAACTCTTGTAGAGTTCCACCCATTTAAAATGACTTGAAATGCCACATATGAAACCTATTCGATTTTAGGAAATGTGGATTCTCGACTGGACATAGGTGGTACATAGGTATCCATATTAATAGTGATGGAAACCTAATTATTGCACCTATTTCTTGACACTTTTCACAAATAGACTTGAGCATGTCAGCCACATATTGATCCCAACAGTAAAATTTCCTTGAGGTTTCTATGTAGTCAATGGTTTCTAGCATGTTGAGTTTCAAATCGCGTCCTCCTCCTGTGATATTTAGGCCTGTGGATATGATTTTGGCCACCATTTTGGGTGTAGTGGCTTTAATTTTTTCGACAGTTATACCTTTGGAGTTCTTTCCTGTCATTGTTCCTGTTAGTCATTTGACCAACCCTTATTTCATACCCAAAAGAATAGGGTCACCTTTGTTTGAAATCCCAATAAGTTTGTAGATGGTTTCAGCTGATATTTCCATTGGTTTGTTGAAGTACAACTTCCCATTGTGGTATCGGTTGATGATGAACTTGACAATTTTTTCTTTCCCCCAAAAAAAACTTGCCATGAGGGATGCATTCATATAGTTCATAATAGTGCTATGGTTTATTTTTGTCCCCTCCTCTTCATTTTTTCCTTACCCCTGTACGCCCTTTTTTTTTTATTTCTGCCTAGTGTCGCTCCCATGAAACTTCCTATGCTTTTACATTTTTAATGTTTTGCAATTGTTTCACTAATGGACTTATGGCAGATTCCAACTCTTTTGATTTGGTTGTCACGGTTCTAGTTTGTTTTGGGGCCATCTTGTCAATTTCTGGTTCGGCTTTCTTCGTAGTTAATTTGTTCTCGGAAGTCTGGTAACTCTATCGCTCTAGATATTGGTAAAGTGGTATGAAATATTCGTCCAATGTAGTATTTATAGGTGGAGCAGATGGAGATCTTGTCAATGGGGCTATTAATGGTGGATTTGATGGTAAAGGACACTCTATTGAAGCCTCTTTTAATGCGTTTTGGTTTTGGTGCTCCTTCTGACTGTAGTCATGATGGGTTGATTGGAGATTTTGATCCTCTTTTTGATGTCGATGGTATGGTCAGTATGTAGTATGTCGATGGTGGGAATGTCAATTATTATCAAATTGTGTTCTACTACGTCTTTCTAGATTTCCTATCATTTTGGTCTTCTTTGATTCTTTTGGATTTTAGGTTTTTCTGTTTTTTATAGGTTTTGTTTAACAGTTATGAAACCATTTCTCTTTTTATTTTTTATTTTATTTTTTTTCTTCATATTTTTCAGTTTTGGTACCACTTTAGTCGGGCATCATTTACCATTTTCTGAAATACTCTGCCTTGTAACATTCTCAATCGGACTGATCCGTTGGCATTGATTTCTTCCATGATATAGGGTCCCATCCAATCTGTGTGGAGTTTCTTTGGTTTTCCTTTCACCTGACTGTTATACAG
Organism: Pseudotsuga menziesii; assembly: GCA_001517045.1. NCBI lineage: Eukaryota > Viridiplantae > Streptophyta > Pinopsida > Pinales > Pinaceae > Pseudotsuga > Pseudotsuga menziesii. The sequence continues at coordinate 64,741 of LPNX011130668.1, forward strand.
TAGTGCAAGATTTCCAACCAACAAGTTCTTGGTTTTAATTTTTTGGTCATGCCATGTGTTTTGTTGTTGTTTCTGGATTTCTTAATGCTGTATAGCCATGAGTTGGTCTTCTTCTAGCTTAACTAGTTGCATTAGTTGTTCATTCTTTGCTTCTTTGACATTAATGTGTAGTATGTCGATTATTACTGGTGTTTGTTGTCGGAAGTGTAGGGGGACAACTGCTTCTTGGCCATAGACTAGTCGAAACGGTGTTTGGTCAGTGGATCATTTATATGTTGTTCAATAAGGCCATAGGACAATGGGAATTTTTTCATCCCAGTCATCTTTATCAATGTTACATATTTTTGCCAGGCCTCTTATTAGGGTTTTATAAAATGCTTCTATTTCTCCACTAGACTGAGGCTGATAAGTTGTACTTTGTCTGTGGTCGATATTGAATTGTTTTGTTAATGCTACAATGGTTCTGTTAATAAAATTTGATCCTTGTTCATTGATTAAGGTTAATGGACAACCAAATCTAGTGATTGTATTTTCATATATGAACTTGGCAACCACTTCACTAGAGCGGGTGTCGACAGGTTCTTCCTTTTCCCATTTAGTAACATATTCCACTGTTGTTATGATATATCGTGCACATGTCCTTCTTGTTGGAACTAGAAATGGTCCAATGAAGTTGATATCCCAAATTTCAAATGTTAGACTTGGATTTACCGAAATTAAAGGAATCTCAGTACTAGGTAGAGGTCAACCCAAGCATTGACAGTGGTCACATTTACTAACAAAATTTTGACAATATTTGTGTAATGACGGCCACCATAGTCCTAACTGTTGGATCTTTTTGGCAGTTGTGTCTGACTGAAAATGTCCTCCAGTTGGTCCATAGTGCACTTCATGCATTATGTTTTCTCTTTCATGTTCTAGAACACACCAATGGAGTACTTCATCCAAGCCCATTTTATATAGGAATCCATTAATTAGAGTGTATGGTGCGGCCTTCATTGCTAGAATTTGTTTCTTTTTAGTGCTCATACCTTCAAGTGCCTGACCATTCTCTAAAAATTGAGCTATTTCTTCTAGTTCTACTGGTACAGATTCTATTCAAAATAGATGTGCATCCAGAAGGTCATCTTCAACTCTTATCAGTTCCTCTCCTGTGTCGATTCTCAAAAAATGGTCGGGACCGACATTTAGCTTCCTTGGTCGAACTACTACTTCAAATTCAAATTATTGGAGCAGTAATAGCCAACTACATATTCTTCCATGATGTAAAGGTTTGTTTACCAAGTATTTCAAAGCTTGGTGATTTGTATAGAATATGAAAGGATTAACCAATAGGTATGTTGATATTTTTTGATTGCAAATACCATTCCCAATGCCTATATTTTTGTTGTTGAATAGTTACATTCTACCTTATTTAGTTTTTTACTGCTATACACAATTGGATAGTCCATCCCGTCATCTCCAGGTTGAGTTAGTATTGCACCTATTGCTATGCCTGATGCATCGATGTTGACATGAAATTTTACTGACCAGTTTGGGAATCTGAGAATGGGTGCTTCGACTAATTTTTTATTCAATGTGTTGAAGGAAGCATCGCATTCCTCAGTCCAGTCATACTCTTGGTCTTATTTTAATAGCTCTTCCAAGGGATAGGTCATATCTGAATAATGATGGATGAATTTTCTGTAATATCCATTGTGTCCTAATAGAACTCGGACTTGTTTTGGGTTCACCGGGGGTTTGAGGTCCAATATGATTTTTATTTTTGCAAAGTTGACTTTGATGCCTTCCTTGCATACAATATGTCCCAATAGGATTCCTATGGGGGTCAAAAAGATGCATTTCCTTATATTGAGAGATAACTGGATTTGTCGACATCGTTCCAATATTAGTCTTAGCCACTTACAATGGTCTTTCAGCATGGAATATATTTTCCAATCGTCAAAGTATATAGCCTTAGACTTGTATATGTATTCCTAGAATGCTTTAACTACTATCTTGGAGAATACAGTTGGTGCATTATTTAATCCAAATGGCATAACATTGTAAGTGAATGAACCGTATTCACAGACAAATGTCATCTTCGTCTGGTCTTCTTTTACAATTGGAACTTGATTATACCCTGAAAATCCATCTGTAAACAAGTAGCATTCATTTCCTGCAACATCATTTAAGATTTCATCTACATATGGTGTAGGAAAGGGGTCTGTTAAAGTGAATTTATTTAGCTCTCAAAAATTGACACAAAATCTCAGTTTTTTCAGGTCGTTCTTTTACAGTTGGACAACCATAGGGCTTTCCCATTCTGACTGGTCAATTGGATATATGATCCTTGCTGCTAACATGTTGTCAATCTCTTTTTTCACTATTTCTTTTGTATTTGTGAACTAATTTGTATGGCATTTTCTTAATCGGTCTTACATCTGGTTTTATGTATATTTTCATCTCACCCATATCTTGTACTAACCCTTTTAGGTCTTTATAGTCTCGGGCAAAGACATCTTGGAATTTGTTTAATAGGTTAATTATTTTAGTTGTTTGCTCATCATTCCAGTAGTCACCTATTCGTGCCATTTTTTTCGATCATCGTTCGAGATATTGACTTCTTTGGTCTTAAATTTCACATCCATCCATTCCAGTGCCTTTGCTTTCATTTATTTGTTGACTTCCCTCCTTAAACTGAGAAAATGATGCTGGAAAATATTCTGCCGTCATCCTGTCGATATCATCGTTGTCGGTTGACTCAACTTTGAATATTGTGTTAACTGGTTTTATCATTTATGGATGATTAGTTTTCCACTGAAAGATTTTTCCATGTGTGTGCTTATTCCTCAGTATAAGTCTTATCGATTGTGGTATTTTATTTGATCAAATGTTATTAAAATATGCTTTTAGTCAGTTACAGTTTTGTGTTGAAGTGTGGTGAATAGTTGGTTGTATAAATGTTTTATTTGTCCAATCGCTTCGACTAATTTTTCATCTTCTGATACGAATATGAAGTCCTTAATGAAATTTTCTGTAAGTTCCAGCCATATGAACATTTCTTCTCTAGCTTCTTCCATTTTATACCATTTGTTTGGTAAATCATCAAGTGTATATGGAAATAAGTGTGGCCATGTCCATTCGTCTTTGTACCCAAGTCTTCTCCATTCCCTTTCGCATATATTTATGTGATTTTTGGGGTTTTGTACTTGCATGAAGACTAGTATTTGTGCCTGTTTAGTTAGCTTCCTGTCATTGAATCTCTCAATGAAGTATGTTGAAGTTGTTTTCCATGTCTATAATCTCGGCTAATGGGTATCTCACCATCGAGAAGCTTGACCTGTAAAGGTTTCGACCAGGCTTTGCAGTCAACCATGCTCGGTTAAATTTTTGGAGACTTGTTCGACATGGAGGATTGGTGGTTCTCTTTCTTTGTACCGAAGAGTTTGTTTATTTTCTATTTTAATTGGCACTAGAGAAGGGTATTCCCTAAATTTCCTTTCAAATATTTTTGGAATGATAGACATGAAGAAGCATTGTCGAGTCCATTTCTTTGGTATGGCTTGGATAGTCTAGCATCCTCGTGCTTGAGTTTCATAATTTTCAATCTCCCAATCATATATTTCTGCATATTAATTATATTTAAATGAGTCTTGGTTACCCAAGTGAAGTTCCCCATATATATTTGACTCAATATAGTATTTTCTATTTTGAACTTTATACAGTTGTCGAACATCGACTTCTTCATTTATTGGTTTGTCCCAAGGCTCTCCTTGAGAGGGATGGATAGGGACAATAAATTTTTGTCCATTTCCTTTGATTTTTATCCTCTCTTTGTCTAGTGAGAATGATGCTTTCATCTTCCTACCCCATGGTCGGCCTACCAGGTTTGGGAAGGAACTGGATCCTTCCTTAGGGTCAATGATTTCAAAGTCGAATTTTGTCAAAAACCCTTTTATTGTTGTATCATCATTTATCCAAAAACCAATGGGTTCAATCAGTCCTTGATCTGCCAGCTTTAAATATATGCTTAATTCATTTAGTCAAGGTTTTCCTAGTTGTTCCCATGTATCCCTTGTCATGATGTTTACTTGGGATCCAAAGTAGAGCAAAACTTGTCGAACATGATATCCCTCGATTTCTAGGTCGACAAGTGGGTCGGCATCACTCTTATCTTTTTTATTAAGGCTGCATATATTTTTAGTTTGTTTCTCCATGCTATGCTTCTTCTTAATATTATATAACATATCAATGAATTGTGCTACTGATTTGTCATTATGTACTAAATTAAGTAATTCTTGTGATATATCTTGTCGACTGTGATCGATTTCTTCTTGTTGGGAAAATTCTTGGAACATGTTTGATGCATCATTGTACAATTGTTTTCGTTTTATAGGGTTAGGATAATCATCTTTGTTTTTTATTTTAGTTGTGCGTGTATTATCATTACCAATTTTCATCCCTTGTCTGGTGACTACATGTAAATTTTTAGTAGGGATTATATTACATTTCTTAACACAGGACAAGACATTAACATTTTTCTTCTTATTTATTTTGTCAAGTATGGTGGGACAATCCTCTAATGAGTGATCACCCACTCCACCACTAGTACAAAATTTCAGGTGAGTCTGATCTTTATATGAACAATCTATGTATCAGTGGCCTTCTTTATAGCATGTAAAGCACTAGATGGGTCGTCGTGGTCTATTATCCTGATTTCCATTGAATTGAGCTCGACCTCCGAATCCTCCATGACAATTGTCAAACTGACGCTCATATCTTTGACCTTCATAGAATTGGTTACTTTGTTCATTTTGTTCATTGTTCATTGGGATAATATCATTGATCTAAGCAATAGCATTTGTCTGGTAGACTGCATGGTAATTTTGTCGATTCTTTAGGTTTAAATGGCAGTCGTTTGTCGCATGAAATTTTACCTCATAGATCACACACCATGAAGCTTTTCCATTTCTCATATTGTAGGGGAAGTCCTTCGTCATTTGTGACCCATGTTCTTGGAAAATGTCATAGAAACACTTCATTTGAATAAAACGGACATCTTGTCGATTGACTTCTTGTCGACAGTTATCTTTGGTATGTCTGGTCGACGAGTAGGTTTTGCACCAGATATCCTGAAATTTGAGGTTCAGTTCTCTTAATGATTTCTACATGATTTACGACTACTCCTCAATGCAGTTGTCGACAGGGTGTGCTGGATATTCATCGTCCATTTCAACCTGCAGTGCTTTCGTTAGTGCTTCTTCATGTGATTTGAATGTGTCCAGACTTATATGTCTTCAGATCTTCTGTACAAGTCCTGCAAGAAACCATTGAATTAATAATTGTTCATTAATGTTATAGTATAATTGGTTCAATAGGTCCTTCCATCCCTTGTCATAGTCCTGAACAATTTGTGTAGGTTTCTGAATAGTTGTTTTCAGCTTTTTCGAGGCCAGATGCTTTGCATCTGGTGTTTTGAAGAAGGATAAGAATTGTTGTTTAATTTTTTCCTTGGTCATGTTAGGTGTGTTCTTGGTATATGTCATATACCAATTTAGTGCCCTCTTTCTTAAGGCACCAGCGAACTACACCATATGTCTATCTTCACTAGTTACAGCGTTGGCCTCCCATGTTGATTCACACATGAACCAGTGTCATTTGGGTTTCTCATCGCCCTCATAGAGGGGGATGTGTGTTGCGCCATGCCCCATGTCCTTAGTGTCGGTGTCTACTTCAGGTGGTGGTGGTGGGGGTGGTGGGTAATTATCTGTAGATCTGTGTTGGTCACAGCTAGTTTTGCCAGAACTCTTGTTCCCTTCGAAATTTTTATTTATCGATTTCTCCTCGAAATGTAGTCAGATCAATTCGAGTTCTTATATTGAAGTACAAGCTAATTTCTGTAGCTCAGATATTCTCTTGTGTGGTTCTGACTATTCTATATTTCCTAAATATTTGTCTGGCAGGGGGGGTGCTCCTTCATTTCCTGGGTAGAGTAGATTGATACTTTGGTTGGATGGGTACATTTGAAATGTAACCCAATTTCCTTCCTTAGGTTGATGAATTACCAGATGGTCGACATCACTTCCTTCATCATCTAGTCAACTCCATATGTTGAACTCACCAGCTCGTAGCCTTAGGTCCTCTTGGACAATGGTCTACACTCGGGCACTTGGGTTTGGATTAACTGGAGATGGAGGTCTTACCTCTTGGGGTATCTCAATATGGAGAGCTTCATGTTGCTCGATCCATAGATCTTCTTCCATTGGTGATACTTCTTCCTCATCTACGCCCTCTTCTTGTTAGTCATGACCCGACTCTAGTAGATGTCCTTCTTTTTTTGTCACCCTGGTATTCATTCTTCTCTATAGTACAATGGCCTGCTCTCTTCGTTCCTCCCTTCTTTTCTACCTCTTATCTCTCTCTATTTTCTACAAATATGGATTGATTTTGTGAGTCACTATCTGAATTATTTCTTTCTTAGCCCAGTTGTTCATTGTTGGTGGTTCCTTTCCAAGTCAAATAAAATCCTTCTACTCCACCCCGACACATGACAAGCTACCCCCCCATAGACTACCTGATGCTTTCGTAAGCCCAGATTGTCCTATTTATTTGTTCAAGAAGTACTCCCACTCTCTTTCTATGATGAAATTCTCCCATGCTTTCTACTTCTCCGCCCAGTTGGTATTTGGTGGCAGTTCGATCAGTGATAGACGAGGTTCGACAATATGCCCTACTCCTCTGTTAATCAGGAATTTAAATAACAGGGTCAGCAGTGAACACAGAAATTCCTCAGTAAAGTCGGTATAGAACCTTTTTTTGATAGTTTTGACCAAGACACTTTCTTCCATGGCTTGTTCCTGACAGAACTCGCCTGTGATTTTCTCAAACCACTCTGACAGATTTGTCCATCTGCCCTGTATCAGTTTCTGAAGCAATTCTTGTTCCTTAATGTCTACTGGATTTTTCATCCAGTAGTTTCTTGAGAAACTAAGGCACCTATTCTACAAACTTTTCATGCATTTCAGTGAAGAATTTCTCCTTCACCTGGGAAATAGTCAGCTTGTTTCTTCTAGCGTAATTCTACAAGTAGTTTGTGATCTTACTCTAAGATCATCTGCTAATGGTTATTTCATATGTACATGTACTATCGGCAATGGAACCAATATTGTAATCACTCATATCACTAAGTTATCAATAATACACATATAGAATAATATAATCATAACATAGACAAGAGACAAGATAGTAGGTTGAATAACAGATTTATATTACACAAAACACATATGGGTCCATACAAATATCAAAACTAAACCAAGTTTTTATCTGGATCAACAGCCTATTATATATGATTACAAAATGGTTATGAATAACTACTTGTTGGTTCAGTCAACCAACACGACCTTTGGAGGCTAACCTAATCTCTAATTAGTCGGCTAACTAGTCTAGTCGGCTCACCGAATTTCAACAGTTACTAAGGACCAAGTTGTCCAAGGTTAGGATTAAGGGGGGGGTGTTAGGTGTTGAGCCTCATTTTATTATCATTTTTGGCAATTAAATAACACATTTAAAAACACATTTTATTATCTTTAGTATATTTTATGTCATGCAGATCGTTATTTCAGCACAAGGTAAGAACAAATTTGATGTTATTACAACTTTGGTTATTAATATCATTTTTATGATTTTATTAACTCAAAATTATATTATTTAAAGCATATTTAATGTATTATCTGATATGTATATTCGTTTGCAGATTTTATAGTTTGTTTGGGTAAATTAACACCAAAACGCATTCAGTCTTCCTTTCGCATAATATGTCCAGCTCATGATCCAGCTTGGCGTTCAGCTCGTCATCTAGCCATCACTTGAAATTCATTGTTGGTTTTCCATATTTGCCTTAGATCAACATACAATATGTCCAGCTCATGGTTTAGTGTTCCTTCCAGCTTGTCCATCAGCCTACGCGCTGTCCATAACTAGTTTTGGGCATTTAAACATGAAACAGCCTGCAACCAACTGATCATCCACACATCTGGATCGCACACCAGCTTGCAATATCCTTCACTTGCCACCACATCAACCATCTCTATGCTATAACGATGCATTTAACTCCTAGCTGCTCACTATCCACATGATTCAAAGGGATAGAATGGCCTATGTTCTAGAAGACCGACTATTTCATCGCCTTCACTCTCCACAACACCACCAGTCCACACGCTCACATTGATGAGGGACCTATGTTCTAGAAACCTGATGTTGTTTAAAATTCTTGCGTTCAACACCATCCCATCAGCCACACTAAGGAAGGGATTGATGCCACACTGAAGAGGATCTGCCCATGTGAAAGGAGGAATATCACGCTACGTTCATCCTATAGAGGTCACGCTCGCGCTGAAGAAGGAAGACATCCATGCATTGGCCTGAAATCAATTATGTGCCTTTAAACATTGACTAAAATTAGAGATCAGTTGACCTTTGAGGGTCAACTTGCTCATCTCTCACGTAAACTATATATATCACTCTATGAATAAAGAGGAGAGTTAGAGAAGTATTTTGTTAAGCAGTTCATAGTTTTAATAAACACTATAATTTTTTTTTCTGAATTTGAATAAAGAGATGTATGCATTGCTGTTGAAGATTGAGTTTTAGTAGGAGTTAGCAGACATCACCCCTGATTGTTGAGAGGGCCCCTCATCAACCATAGGTTCATTTCTTTGTTTAATTCAGCTCTTTATTTTATGTTTTAGCTAGTCTAGTTTAATTTCCAGTTTGTTTTCATTAGATAATAGTAAATGTTATTTTATGTCCTGTATTGCATTAGCTTAGTTTTATTTCAACAGTTAAATAAGTAGATGCACGCATATCTTTGCTTTCAGTCATTTGTTTTTAGTTATTTACTTTCAGTTATTTTATTTACAGTCATTTCATTCTAGTATTGCTTTCAGTCTTTATTTCCAAACATATAAAATAGTTTGCTTCCATTTGAATTTAGCCTTGTTTATTTATTTACTGTTATGAATTTGCTTATATAAAATAGTTTTCTTTCATTTAGATTTAGTTCTATTTGTTTATTTCCTACTATGAACTTGCTTAAGTTAATTTCCAATCTGTTTAAATTAATTTCTAGCTTACTAATTAGTTTAATATGCAATGCTTTCTTTTTGTTTAAGAGTTAATTTAAAGTTAATTGATGATTAAATAGGTTTGTTTATTGATTCCCTGCATTAGGTTTAGATCTACATAACTCCAATTGAAGAATTAGTTCATTTAGGTTAGTTTTTACCATTTTCAACTGTATGGACTGCCATTCGGACCGTCTGTCCAGTCTGCCATTCAAACACCCCTTACAGACCTACTGTTCAGTCTGCCATTTAACCCTCAGTTCTATTTTTAGTGTTTTTTTATGTATTTTAAGATTGTTTCTAGTTTTGTTTTGTCAATATTTGGATTATGTTTGTAGTTTGTATTTTTATTTAAGCATTACAATTAAAGTTTGATTGTTTTAGGTTATTGATTAAGGTTTTATTATTCTTCTTTTATTTTATTTTCACCTTAAATTAAATATGGATTAAGTTGTTCTTATTTCTTGAATATTAAAAACTGATTTCAGTTTACTGTTGTTTTACGTCATGCTTATCTTTGTTTGCATATGGATTTTAGAGTTAGATGTATTATTTTTAAGAAGAAGTTAGATTATTTGTAATCATAGGAATCATTCTTGTTTTTGGTATGTATTTATTGAAGAATAGAGTTTAAATATCTTTATTAAGTTTTCTACTTGCTTCTTTCAAAATTTCATTTATTGAGTTTTCTACTCGCTTTTTTAGTTTTCTAATTTTTGTAAGATAAGTTGTCTTTTTACCCCAGCCTTCCGCTTAAGGAGTAATTAGTTGGTTATTTGTCAGTTCAGTTGTTATAATTCCTTTTATGTATGAGTTAGTGTCTAAAGTTATAAGTATTATTGTTTATATCTTTCTTTTAGTAGCTGTTGATACTCCAGTCCAGTCCAGTTATTCAAATAGTCTTAGGAGTTTGACTCGATTTTTCATTCTGAAAGATCTTTCAATATTTTGTTTATTAAAATATCTCCACGAAACCCTAGGAGCTTTTTTACCTTTGCATATATTTTGTATCAAATCTAAGCTTACCAACCCCAGTTGATGATTAAATATTAGGTGTATTTAAGATAGTAGAACACACCCAACATTAGGATTAAATTAATCCTCCCTTTACCCACATAGTCTATTTGATTCATTTTTCCTATCTTGGGAGGTCATCATCACCCACCAATGCATGGGGGACACACCTAAGGTACATCTGTCACTTACTACACCTGATTGCATAAGTTTAGGATCCCTAAGGACCAATCCCTACATTATAGGAAACCACTCTGAGTGCCACCAACAGACACCTTCAGTTGTCTATGGTAGGTAGTCAGTCATGATCAGTTATGCTCCGATAACCACCAGTCATCCTAGCACCATCTTGCATGATTTAAGGGAATGTGGTGCCTTTTTTTCACCTACCTCATCAGTTAATTGATTGTGAACTGAATTAGTTATCCCGAGTTAAACTAGTGAGCTTCAGCTGTGATTATTTCCACACTGAGCTAGCTAACCAGTTAGTTTGAGTTAGTGAATTCAAATTTTTTCCACAATATTCAAATTCTATTTATTATATGACCATTTTATTACTGATTAATTAATGAATATTGATGTAATGATAATCTGTGCAATACTTTCCCAATTTATGTGAATTTTTTGTCAAGAATTTGTTGTTCAGTTTACATTGATTTGATAATTCCACTTCATCATTATTTTCAAATAGCTCTCATTTTGGCTTGTATATATATGGTTCATGAAATTTAACAATTTTGCACACAATAATTATCATTTATGGAAGATCCATTCAATTTCCTAAAGTCAACACATAACCTTATCTCCGTGTTCTTCTTTTTTAATATAACTAGGTTGGCCACCCACTCTGAATATCTAATAGGTATAATAATACTTACTTGGCACAACTTATATAGGAATTTCTCTATCAAAGGTCTCAGTAGAGATTTTACATGTATTTTCTTCTTCTTGTAAGGCTTGACATTCTTCTTAAGAGGAATTTGATGTTTGAAAATATCCAGGTTATAGGTCTTTAGATCCTTACCTCCAAGCAAAAACATCTTCAAACTACTTGAATAACTTCAGATAATATTCCTTCTCAACTTGAGATAGGGTCTTGGACAATTTGATCATTTTAGGAGTTGCAATCATCCCTACATTTCAATCCTATACCTCAAAGGATACAATTTTTGTAGTAGGTTTTGATGGAACTTCATCAGCACTAAAAATCTTCTCAAGAGGAATTGAACCCTTTGAAATATAATTTGTTTTGTGACGTATTACCATTTGTCACCCAGTGTTTCAAGAAAGGATTCCTCTATATCCTATCCTGCATTCAAGTATTCTCCTTCTCCACCTTCCTCCTCAAGTTCTAATTCTATATGCATGTTTTCATATATGTTCGTCAAGATAAAAAAAAAAATTGATTTGGTCATCATGTTCAAACACCTCCTATTGCTTGATATTATCTAGGATAGCCACCATGTGCATCACTTTGATGGAATATCAAACATGCTCCAAATTAAGTGGGACACACATCATAGTCCACTTTATCAGACAATTAGCTCTATGGTTTTGTTCTTCAGGAACAACTGTGATACTGAGAATTTCAAATAAATTGGAAACAAGTCTCAGATAGCATGTTTGTATTTCCTCATTTTGGGGTGTTTGGTATGGCACTTATTCTTCACCTGACTCACTATCAAATATGAGTCCCCAAATATTTTAAGTTTCTTGACCCCCATTTTCCTTGATGTCTATAATCCTAGAATCAACGCCTCACATTCCACCACATTTTTGGTACATTCAATTTCCAATATGAATGCATGAAGAAATTATTTACCTTCATGTGATTTCAATAGTATACCAGCTCCATTTCCCTATATGTTGCATGACCCATCAAAGTGTAATGTCCACATACTAGAGGAATTTAGTTCTTCCTTTCTCACGGCTATCAACATTTCCATTTGCATGTTATTTAGTGGGTGATGGATGAGGAGAAAGTTTCCATGGTCATCAGTGGTGTAGGAGGGGAAATTGGTGTGGCTCTGAGATTCACTAATGGCATTGTTATACCTAAATACTGTCACCATCATGTGATGAGACCCTTAACTTCCATGTTTTCCCTTAAGCCCAACACTTAGAGTGGAAAATTGCTATGTTTGTCAATTCTACTTGAAAAAACCTATCACCGTGCTTACCTTGTGGCTGATGAGTGGTATCTTGCTCAACACCACCTGTATCCTATTATAGAGAAGCAGTGCAACCACCTATGGTCTTTGGTCTTAAAGTGGTTCTCATCTAAACCACTCTATAATAAGGGAACAAAAGCAATACCCTGGGTAAAATGGGAAAAAGAGAAGTTTCTTGGGGATTCTAGAACTTGAGCCTCATGTCCTCCCTTATCCCTATCATTATGGTTTAGTTTGAGATCGAGATCCCCCATTATAAGATATTGGAGCCACCTCACCCACAATTCTCTCAACTATTCCTATCCATTGAGCCTTATAAATACAAGCTCATATCCATAGTTGAGGGGGCGAACTATAGAGGTATTGTTATGTTGTTGGATTGACTACCTAGTCCAAATCATTGGAGAGCATAGAGAGAAAATTTGGAGCTTATGGGGATGAAGTGTTTGTCTCGTGGAGGGGCTTGTCAACACTAAGGCAACGGTTGTAAGCTTCTCCATACATTCTTAATGCAAAGCTGATTTCTGTCCCACATTACTGTTGTTTTGATTTAACATGTACATGTTGCTAGATTCCTTAGTCACTAGCATGGATAAGTAGATGATTTTCTGGTAGCTTTGATGTGCTTGTATGTTTGATATGTTTGTAGGTACACAGGTTCACAATCAAAGCAGTATTCCAGGTGTCTACATTATTCAAGAAAGGTATTCATCCTTTGTCGTTCACTCATTTGTTCTGGATCTGAACCATTCAGACCAGAGGAACAAGTTCTATCCACAGAAGGTGCAATATTCCTAATAACAAATCTGGCGACTCCGCTAGGGAATAGAGAAAATATCAGTTGATCTGATCTTCCTCAATCCTTTAACTCTTGTCCAAATCTAGTCTCCATATCCAACTCTCTTTAGTCATATATTCCATCTCACTTAGCAAATTTTGGTTTGAAACTTTCAGATCTAAACTATTTCAACTTTATATGCTCTTTTTTACTGTCAATTCATCAATTTTTTCCTTGATATGATCAATTTCTAACTTGATTTTTCGGTCTCCTTGTGTTTTGAATATATTTAGGGAACCGCACATGTGATATTGGCAACAAGAAGTGCCACCGCCTGAACTCTGTTAGCCATAAGTGGTGCCACCACCCGAGTCCCATTATCCAGAAGCGATGCTCGTCCAGAGCTACTCTGTCAAGACCCCTCCAGTGTGGTGCCAGGTAGGCCTTGTTCCAAAACTAGTTTTTCATCATTTTTTGCAAAAATTTGAGTTTGTTTGCTTTTAGCCCTGCACTGTTAGGCTTGTGTGTTAGAATCTGAATGCTCACAGTTGGAAATTTTGTGGTAAAATATTAGTTTGATTGAAGAATTCAAAATCTAGACTAGGATTGTTGATTATTCATTTAATTCCATGCTTTTTGGTTTTGATTGTGAAAGGAGTTTTTTGAAAGATTAGGTTTCAATTAGTTCTCCTTTCATTTATTTATAAAGGCTAAAAGAAAAACCATTTGATTAGCATCTTGATTTCATTTTTTTTCATAAAGGACTTCTTTTTTATTTTAAAAAAAAAGAGAATTTTTTGACTGATATTAGGTCATTATCATTATTGAGCATAAGGCATTGGATCTCTGATTAGTCTCACAAGATTTCAGGTTCATTGTGTTTTTTTGTCTCTCTTGCATTAGTATTATCTCACCAAAAAAAAATTAGTGTAGTTTTAAGTTAGATCTATCTATGTTTTAAGAAAAATTGAAAAATATAGTGCATATGCATGTAGAGTGCTTGTTGTTTTTCTTTTAGGAAAAGAGACTCTTACCTGTTAACCCAAAAATCCCCCACATAGCTCTCAATGGCCTACACCACCTCACAACACTCATTTCACTCCATAAGACCTTCCATGACCTTCCATTTGACCCCCACACCTCCAAAAGAGCCCAAGGATGAAGAAAAGGGCTAAAAACCCCCAAAAAGGGCCCAAAATAGACCCCCAAAAGCTAAAGCCCTCAAAAAGGGGATAAAACCCCAAAAGGGGCTAAATTTAGGGAAGAAGGGGCTAAATCCTTGACCAATGGCTTAAAACCCTAAAATCCCTTGGAAAAACTATAGAAAGAGGGTGGGGGATCACTCTCAAAACACTCCTCACTTGCCTATTGTTATGATGCCCATGGATGCTTTAAGACCTCTTTCTCTCAAACCACCCACTCTCCCTCTCCTTCATCTCCATTTCTCCAAGCCATTGCTCCCCAACCAAGAGAGAGGTGCTCCCATGAGCTAGGGCATGGTGGCCCATTTCCACCTAAGTGAGGTATAACTTCTTTTTATGTAGGTTTATTTGCTTATTTTATTTTCTAATAAATATTTCCATTTGCAAGTTTTCCATTAACTTTGTTTGCAGGTTGTTTTCATGGTAGCATAGGTTTATTTTGCAGGTTTCATAGGTGGAACCCTAACCCATTGTGTGCATAGGGGTTCACAAGGGTTGCATCTCCATATTTCTTTCTATTATTTGCTCTTAGATGTAGTTTACAATAGCTGCCATTTACTTGTTCTAGTGTAGCTTAGCTTAGTTTCAATTCGTAGCTCTGTTTCAGTCATTTTTACTTCTGTTTTTAACTGTTTTCTAAGGGTAGGAACCTACCCTTGTGCCCTATAGGCACAAGGGAGCCATTCTTTCCCCTGTAGTGAGGAGAAATTCTCACTACAGCTTTGGCGACTCCATTGGGTCGATCCCACAAGATCACTGGGCCACAAAGTTCAAATTTTCAAGTTTTTCGGTTTTTACCCTAGTTTTCAAAAATGTTAGTTTAGATCTATTTAAATCCACTTTATTTCTTGTTTCTGTCAGTGCCAAAGCCTCTGCTAGGTCGATTTGAGTCAAAATGACTCCAATACTAGTTACTGTAGGTCGGATCTGGCCCTGCAGCACCAAAACACCCCTTTCCGAAGCAAGTCGCTCTTATCGGGGGAAAAGGTGAGGCAAGGCACACTTAATTGGTAGACAAGCATGGCCTGGATGCACTTAATCCCCAGACAGGTGTGAATTTATCCTAGGAGCTCAAGTTGTGGCTGTTTTGGCATTTTGTGCGACCCCCTCGCTCATTTCTAGAAAAATCTTGCGGCCCCCTCACGGGATTTAGTCAGAGATGTGCGGCCTGTCACACAGAAGTTGTTTTTGAGTTTAATTAGCAGTAATTTTCAGTTTTAGAGGACTATTAGTGCAGCCCATCCAGCTCTGTCCCCCATTGCAGGTCTCTTTTAATTTCAGTTTTCATTTTTTGCAAACAAATCCATGAACAAAGTGTATATGCTAAATCAATCATCGAGGTTTAATAAAATGAATTAGCCTAACTAAAAGTAACCCAAAATTAACTATCTTGCTGCCCCCTTTCTCCTCTACCCAGTCATCACCCTCTGGGGTATTCTGGGATACGACAAAGGGAAAAGCTCATATAGATCTAGGCACTCCATGGTATTTTTCCCAAACCACTAAAACCAGGTGACCTAGAAGGTATGGGGGGTAGAGAAGGAGGGCTTCTCACGACACTAAGCATCCTCCCTGCTTGACCAACCTAGCACTTGGGAGGTGACCTGAGGATCTACAGATGGGCTTAGTCCCATTGTGTTGAGAGCCCAGCACCTTCTCTTGGTTGAAGAAGAATACACTTAGAGGTATACATTTAGTTAGGCTAACAATTCAAGGTTAATCATCATATTTGCTTACAAATTTTTGTTTATCTTTGTATACAAAACCATGATGTGAGCTCTACCATGAATTCATAAACCATATTTCAAACCAAATACTAGAACAAACAAGCAAACCAACACACCATACCAACTAATTAACCCAACTCAATTCATGACGCTGAGTAAGCCTTAAAATTTACCAAATTTACACTAAGTTCTCAATTTTGCTGTCTTTGAGGACATAAGTCCCTGACTGCTTCAACTGTGGGAAGTACTTGGGATTTTCTGAGAAACTCATTGTGAGGAGTACCACAGGAACCCCAAAGTAGCTGACCGTTGAGAGGAATTGCCAAGTGAAACGAGCAACAACCCCTTCCGATTGAGTAGAGTCACCCGTGAGGAACAAGCCAAGCGCTATCTTCTGGCAGTATTGGTGGCTGAGAGACCACCTTCAGCCAATAGGAATCCATTGAAATTGGGGTCCAAATTTCATACCCACTAGTTTCATACACACAAGCAAACACAATTTATCCTCCACGATCTTCCTCACGCTTAAGAGGCAAACCACCACCATTTGGAATACTCAGTCAGCATTGTCGTAGTCATTCTCAGCAATCTCCCACACCATCAGAGGGCCACATAGCCTTTGATTCCGATTCAGACCCATATCAGTCTAAA
Organism: Pseudotsuga menziesii; assembly: GCA_001517045.1. Lineage (NCBI taxonomy): Eukaryota > Viridiplantae > Streptophyta > Pinopsida > Pinales > Pinaceae > Pseudotsuga > Pseudotsuga menziesii. The sequence continues at coordinate 81,388 of LPNX011130668.1, forward strand.
CCAGACCTCCACACCACACCATCGAGCCCCATGGCTACTGCAAACTCAGATCCATTTTTTGGCCTAACCTTAGCAAGTGGACCCATGTCCACATCACAACCTATCACCCACAACGTGGCAAGTGGTCCAAGCACATTCATGCATACTATCATTAGCCAATTGCCACCACCAATAGTGACCAGCCAAGTTGGCCCATTGGTAACACACAGGGGCAGTGGCCCCTCAACATACATTGTCCCCCCTGCCACACAGGGGGGTAGTGCACCGACCACCCACATTGTCCCTACTACCATGCATGGGGGCAATGCCCCCACTACCCACACCATCCCACCCACAACACTTGGGGGCATTGGCCCATCCGCCATGGTGCCACCACAAGCACCCCCAACTGTGCAGATGCACTATGCACCTGCAAACCCCACCCCCATTGCAGCCCCATCCCACATCAACTTGGGGTTAAATCTACCCTTCATGGCTCATCTAAACTTGCCTGACTTGGCTAGATTAACAAATGCTCCCATTCACCACCAAGATTTTTGGACACCTATGCCAACGAAGCTTCCATCAGACATCCCAAAGTTTGAGGGAAAAGATAAGGAATGTCCCCAAAATGATATAATGACATTCCATCTATGGTGCTCATCCAATAGCATTGTAGAAGACTCCATCAGGCTGAGGCTGTTCCAATGCACCCTTATAGGTGCCGTGGCCAAATGGTACATTGAGATGCCACAAGCCAAGTACCCCAACTCCAACTCCCTAGCCTTCATGTTCCTACAGTATTTCCAACTCCCTGTCAGATATGACAAGGGGGTGGAGATCCTGGTATCCTGTCACCAAAACACTGCCACTCACATCATCGATCATATCCATGAGTGGTGGTGCTGCCGCAGCTTGTGTAAGATCCAACTTGATGATAGGATCTTCTTGGATTGGTTCCTCAAGACTTTGCTCCCAACCATCGCAAAGGACGTCGCATCTGAATGTCCCCAATCTAAAGAAGAGGCCATACTAAAGCCCCAACAATTTGACCTCATCTATGCCCATTCGGGATACTTGTACACTGTCATTCTAGACGCTCCCTGTCCAAGTACCTCTTACCGCGATGCACCGGGGGCATCCCATGCTGCAGATGGAATCATAGGTTCAGTCTCCAAACAACCATAGCCTTGACCGACACCACCTACTACAACACCACAACCAAGCAACACTGCTAATGTTTCTTACCAAAACCAAGCTCTAGACTATGTTAGAATAATGTCTCAGTCCAAAGAAACCACCTCTTATGCACAACCTGTGCCACCGCAGCAGGCTCAGGCCATGGCTTGGCCAACACAACAGTATATGGGGAAAATTCCCACATTCATGGCACCACCACCCCCACAAATATACTATGCACCACCAGTACAACAAGTTCAAGCCCCCACCCCCGCTCTACTCGCACCGTTGGGACAAGTGTTCGCACAACAAAACCATCCCAACCAGCCTACCCCCAACAATCAACAAGGGCAAGCTAGAAATAACTGGCCTCGCAACCAAGGCAATAACCAACCAAAGGGAGGTGGTCAACAACCGAACCCTCCTAATAATGCCGCAGCCAGCCCAAAACCCTCCACGGTAGAATGCACCAAGATGCAACGCTCCATTGTGCATGAACCAACCTTGTACAATCTGTGATGTTTATGGGCATTACACATTTGAGTTTCCCCTCATGGCTCACGCTAAGCAAGCCATTCAAAATGAGGCCCAACAGGCTGCCAATGCCCCCACCCAAGCCCAACCCAACTAGGCACCACAAGGGCCTCCTCCCATGGTGTTTCAAAACCCACTACTAGTCCAAGCATTGGTGGAAACCATTTTCCCTCCCCATGCCAATCCCAACACTCCGGGGGCACCACCCATGGCCAAAACAGGCGTTCACCACCTGATGACCATGACCACTGAAGAGGTCAACTTACAAACTAGATGAAATCAATACGGTACCACCACCGAACCTAATGACTCATCGGCAACATCCATCTCTAAGACAACCAACATACCTCTCCAGTTACCCCCGTTCCTGTGCCCCCCCATACATAGAATTTCTAATAATGCCACAGCTAGAGCTGCAGTTAGCTATAGCATTGTGGACGATTTGGCCCAAACACCAACCTCCATGTCTACTCTTGAGGTACTTAAAACGTGCCCAACGCAGCGAAAAGCCTTACTAGCCATTCTAGGGGCAGTAGACCCCTCCGATTCCAAGCTAATCACATTTGATACATAGAACAGAGAGCCGTGCATGCCCTCCACTATCTCCTTCCAAATCCTAGTATCTATCTGGAACTTGGTTGTGCACCAATGCATAGTGGATGACGGGTCATCCACGTGCGTCATGTCTACCTTGGTTTGGCAAAATCTTGGATCATCGATTATGCAACCTTCCTCCATGACTCTGCGGGCTTATGATGGACACCCCACTAAAGCCCAAGGAATCCTCCTCCATGTCCCCATCACGTTAGCCAGGAAGATAGTCATGATCAACATCGAGATCATCGATGCTCAACTGGACTACAACCTCCTCCTTGGGAGGAGTTACATGTACACCATGCGAGCTGTCACGTCAACTATCTTCTACCTCATGATGTTCCCCCATGAAGGGAAGATTGTGACAGTTGACTAGCTCACCTACCATGATCCACAAGGGTTAACAATGCCTGCCAATGTTATCCCTACCATCACCACCATTGAGCCGCAAGGGGGGACCGCACATGCTAATGCCATCCCTGCAACCAACGCTGTGGCTAAAAACACACCAGCTTCCCCACCGTTGAATGTGGGCCCTAGGTTGTTTACTGATCCCACCATGACAGCTCCTTTCCCATTGGTGTCACCACCACCGACATAAAATCAAACTACAGACTTGTGCATGGTCTCATCAAGCACCGCTACACCCAAACAACAACCACAGCCGTAGCCCAAACCACAGTCACAGCATCATCTGTAGCCGCAACACCAACAACAGCTGCAGCATTATGCACATTCGCAACCACAACCTCACCCCCACATGGAACTAACTGGGGGTTATGTGGACTCATCTCCAATCCATACATTTCCCTTCCTCTTTCCCCCATCGGGTGTCATGAGCAAGCCGGTTATGGCCACCTTAAGCCTACCCAACTTTATGTTGGGGATCTCGGTGTGGTACCTAGATCCACCAGCTCAACCAGCCATGCCCTAGGTTGTGTTAAATCCAGTGCAACCCATTGTGGTTGAGTCTCACCCCCCACCAGGTCCGTAGAAGCCAACCACCACACCCGCACCTACACCACCCCAACCCAAAAGGGCGAGGGGAAAGAACACCAAAGCCACCGTAGAACCATGACAAGTCCCACCTTGTGCCATCTGTGAACAACAAGGCCATCCAACTCAGAATTGCCCTGAAATCCCAGTGATCCGTGCACATCTAGATGCCATGGATACGAACGAAAACATCCCCGTGGTTGAACTCCCAACCGTGCCATTAGTAAAGAACAAGGCATTGAGGACAAACCATGCTTGCGCCCTTTGTATCTTATATTGACATTACTCCCACCATTGCCAAGACTTGCCCAAATTTTGAATGGATCTTGCTGACCTTCATCACCATTCCCTTGAGTCTAAGATCACCTTAATCGAAGAATTTCACCCACCACCACCTCCTTCGTCCGACACCATGTCCATTCACATGATGTCTAGTTCCCTCGACTAGCTCATCCCCATATCCAATGATGTCCATCATACCTGTCACTTCGTTGATTCAACAATGATGAGGAGATCCTTGAAGCTCTGACTGCCCTGAAATACCCATGGGATGACATGCACAATCGCTCGTTCTTCCTCCCGGAAGAGCTTGTGTCGTAGTCCGACCAGTTTTCCATGGAGACCAAATATTTCATCCATGGGAAGGTTGACTGGTTCAAGAACCCAATCCCAGCACTGGATTCCTTTGAAGAAGGGAACATGGTGAACATTTCACCAACCATTAAAATCAACATCTCAACCAACTCTGAGATCATTGAAGAAATCATGCTAGGGGCATATTTCTCCCCCAAAGAGGTCGATGCCTACACTGCTCTCTTTTAAGAATTCTGTGACATCTTCGCCTGGTCATACACTGAAATGCCTGGCTTAGATCCATCCATTGTGGAACACCATATCGACACATGGCCTGATGTGGCACCCGTCTGCCAAAAAGTAAGGGCCCATCCATCCATCCAAAGTGGCTACAGTGAAAGTCAAGATAGAGAAGTTGTGCACAACCGGCTTCATTTATCCCATTGCATACACAACTTGGGTTTCTAATCCTGTTACCGTGAATAAAAAATAGGGTACCATTTGCATTTGCATCGAATTCCGCGATCTCAATGGGGCATGTCCCAAAGACAACTTCCCCACCCCATTCATCGACCAAATCATCGATGCATGTGCTGGGCATGAGGCCTTCTCCTTCATGGACGGATTTTCTAGATACAACCAAATCCAAATCCGGAAAGAAAACCATTACAAGACAGCATTCGAAACCCCATGGGGCACATTCTCCTACCGAGTCATGCCCTTTGGCCTCAAAAATGTTGGAGCCACCTTCCAGCATGCCATGACATATTGTTTCCACAATTTAGTCCACATCATCTTGGTCTACTTGGACGGTCTCACTACTCGATCATGAAAACAAACACAACATATTGATGACTTGCGGCAAGTCTTTTTATGTTGCCACAAGTACAACATCCACCTGAACCTCCTCAAGTGCATTTTTTGTGGCCCAACAGGCCATTTACTTAGATTTATTGTCTCCCACAAAGGGATAACGATTGATCCCCTCAAATTTTAGGCTATCCCTGATCTTCCTCCCCCAAGAACTCGGCACCAACTACAAAGCCTACAAGGCAAGGCCAACTTCTTTCACCGCTTTGTGCCAGAGTATGCAACAAAATCCTATGGATTCATCTGCCTGCTCCGCACAAAAATCCCCTTTGTTTGGCATCAACACGCACAAGAATTGTTTGAGGCACTCAAACAAGCCCTAGCTTCTGCACCATTACTCTTGCCACCAGATTTCACTCGAGACTTCATCCTTTATGTATCGGCCTCAGAAAACACCATTGTTGGAGTCTTGGTCCAAGAAGATGATGCTCGCCAAGAGCACGTGATTTACTACATTAGTCAGAAACTAACAAGACCCCCATTACAATATTCACCCAAGGAGAAGTTAGCCCTCATCGTCATCTTCTCAGCTCAAAAATTGTGCCACTACATCATTTCCAACCATACCCGTGTAGTGGCCAATTCAAACCCAATGTAGTACCTCTTAATCCACTGCCTTCTACAAGGTCGAGCAACCAAGTGGGTAGTCATCCTCCAAGAATTCGACCTAGATTTTGTGTCTCCAAAAAGCACAAAGGCACTCGCACTGGCCACACTCATGACCGATCTGCCACTAGTACAAAATGAGGAATTAGCTACTAGGGGACTAAAAATTCTAGTCACCACGGGTTTTTCAAGTGATTTACTACTAAATATGAGCAATTTTGATTGAACAGACTATAAACAACTAAAATTAACGACTAATTTAGTCACCAGTTAACAAATATGACTAGATAATAAGTGACAGAGTTAAAAATGACTAACATAAATGACTAATTTAGTCACCAGTTAACAAATATGACTAGATAATAAGTGACAGAGTTAAAAATGACTAACATAAATGACTAATTTAGTCACGGCATAAAAAATGACTAGCTAAAAGAATATGAGTTAGTCATTTATGTTAGTCATTTTTAATTGTGTCCTCGAAAATTGTAAATTTGACAATGAAGTTTAAATATTGTAAATTGTTTGCCTTCTATTAGTAATATTGGTGCCTTCTATTAGTAATATTGGTGCCATGCACCTCGATCTTCAGAGATCCAACAAAGCAATTGCACGAATTTTCTCTTGACCATCCGTATCCTTGTTGCACCATTGAAGCAAATTCGGTTAAGCACGTGCCAAAGGAAAATTAGGTTCCTACGTCAATTACGAATTAGTACTAGAATGAGTACCATATCGATACCTAGCTAGAAGCATCATAGCTAGTTGTTGATCCTTCGAAAATGTAAGAGTCCCTACAAGTCCCATACGTCTGAAGTGCTTTTATAACTTCAATATAACTTTTTTCATGATTTGCGACCATCAAATGTCTAGCTGCACCAGTCAACGTACATTCCCAGGATGATTTCCTTTAAAGTATCCCTGCTAGCAAGATTGAAATTCACAACTACATTTTGTAGGAATGTATCCTAGTCCTTTCTATTGTCATCCTTCTTCTTTTTAAGCCTTGAAAACAAATGATCACCCAGTGACCCATGGGTATGTTTGAAGTAGATGATATTCTCCATGAACTAATCCTTACAATAAAAATATTCTTCCAATAAAAATCAGTCAAGTCTTTTGGCCACAGCAGCATTTGTCACCAGCCTATTACGTTAGGTAGGAGCCAAGGGGCTCGGTTCAATATCCACCAATTTGTTATTTGTAACGTATTTTTGAAACCAAGGGGCCATTTGTTTAGTCCTAGATTTGGAGCCCCATGATTCCTTAAGTAGTGGTGGTAAAGTTGAGGTCCCCCGCTAGAATGAGGGAAGAACAACCAAGGACTAGACCACACCTTTCAATAGCCTCCCAGAAGTCCAGTTGATCAACATAAATACCACAATAGTTAATAATGTGTAGGAGTATATCGAAAACCCTACAAAAACATTTCAATAAGATACCCCCACAAATACGAAATGGATTAAGTCTAATATGAGCAAGGTTCCAAGCAAAAATAAGGACTCCTTAAAGGCATGTAGCATCAACCAAACAACAATCCCATGTGGGGAGAATAATCTAGAGAAACTCCCTTGCTTTCAAACCAAAGACCATCGTTTCCTAAAATAATAAGACATCCGGACAAACCAAATGTAATAACCTCTTGAGAGCTGCAATCTTTAGGATACCCCCCCACCCATCTAACATTTAAGGACAATATCATCATTAGGTAACAACCTTTATGTCCGAATCTACTCTAAAAGGTCCAAAAATGTCTAATAGTACATCTTATTAATCCAAAATCTCATTAACAATTTCCTTGACTGTCGTCGTCAAATCGTTTCCCCACATTGGTTGATCTGAGTGGACTTTCCTCCTTCTCTTGCCATTGTTCTTCCTGATGGTTACATTTATATTATTGGAGACTAATGGGTCTAGGTCAGTATCTGACTTGGAGAAAACCAGGATAGGATCCTACAAGAAACTCCCCTAGGAAAATGGGAGGCAAGAATCAAATCATCGAAGCCCAATGACTTATCAACCAAACCATAAGCCGATATTGAGGCTACACCATCACTTAAAACCTTGGATTTCGAAGACAACACTAATTTTTCCTTCTGTAACATTAGAACCGACCTCAATAACCCGAGTATGTTCTTTTAGGCAGGAGACCAAAACCTCATCCCTATTAGAAAGACGAGGGGAAAAGTTGGAATTGAAAAATGAGTAAATTATGTCCCTTTATCTTTATGAACGAAGATGACTTGTTTTCAAAATATTCTAAAAGTGTTTGAATAGGTATTTTATGCCTTTAATAAAAGGATTCAAATTTTCAATTTACTATTTTTAATAATGTAAAGTGTTATACATTTTTTCACTTTATTTAAAACACATTGTTATCTCGAATTAACTAGAAACTCAATCCAAAATTACATAATTTTAAATAATGAAAATAATTATAATTAAAAAAAACCATTGCTATCTAAAAGGTAGAAGCCAAAATTAATGAAAAGAACACTCATAAATACTTAAACACAATGAAGCACGTTGATATTACTTTCGATTTTTTTTGAAAATTTGAAAGCAACATTTTCTTTTATCTTCATAACTAAGAAAAAAATGGGTTAAAAAAATGGAAAAATGCTCATGATATGAGGGTATTAAGAAAGCATATAATAATAACTCTATACTCTTCATAGAGGTGGAGATAAGTCCTCGTATAGGCCAGGGAAAAAATAATCAATTAAATAGAAAAAGTCCATGATTTGGGATTTTGACCATCGCAACAATGGCATGTAATAAATTGTTTCAGACACGAAGGCCATATGTAAATATCATAGATACTATGTACTCATAACCGATTGGGGGAATTGACTAATAGTCTGCATCTCATGAATCGTTAAGGAATTCAGTCAGACTCCCAAACCTACGAATGTGTAATGCATCTCATTAATCACCCAGGAATTCAGTCAAACTCCCAAACCTACGTTTGTCTAATGCAGAGATACCTTAACATGAAATATGTGAAAGGGGTTAAAATAGTCCACACCCACATGATTGACACAGGGTTTAATATGGAAGTTTCTTTGAATAACAAATTTATTTCCATGTATGCCGAATTCGACAACCTGGAGGACGCTCATCAGGTTTTTGACGAAATGATGGAACGAAATGTGGTTTCATGGACTACAGTGATTGGAGATTATACAAGAGATCAGCTTTGTGAGGATGTCTTGAACTTCTTTACCAAATGCAGTGAATAGGAATTCAGTTGTATCAGTTAATATTTGCCACTGTTCTCCCAGCAGTGATCACTAACTTAAGAGCTCTTTAGCAGGAGAAGGAGGTGCATGGCGAGAGAAATAGGAGTGGCTTTCGACAAAATGTATTTGTTGGAAGTGTGCTTGTTGATATGTATGTTAAATGTGGGAACATGGAGGATGCACAGGAAGTGTTTGACAAAATGCTTGAACGAGATGCGGTTAGCTGGACTGCGATAATGGTAGGATATGTAAAAATTGAACATTTGGGAGAAGCCCTAAAGCTCTTCAGTGAAATGCTAGTTTTGGGGATGAGACTTGATAAGGCATATTCACTGCTATTCTTCCATCTTGTGCCAAATAAATAGCTTTGCAAACAGGTATGTATGTCCATCAAGAACAATTAAAAATGTTGTATTAGGATATCTTATATTATGGTTTCCAAATTCTATAGAACTTAATGGATCATGAGGAGCAAACTGTACAAGCTTCTCTAGTGCAATGAATCCTCTTTAATGATGCAGAGTTTGTGTAACATGCTACAAAAGTGTCAAAGTGACGAGGTTGGAGCCACTCTAAAATATCCTGAAATAATTAACAATTAAGAATTAAAATTGAGCTCACAAATAATATCCACTTGAGTAACACCCAGATTTACTCAAATTTATGAAGGAAAATCTGGTGTTAACACCATGTTTAAGGAATTTATCAGTTCATACAAACCTTTCACCAACATAACCGTGTTTCTTTACCCTTTGCAATGAATCTTGAGGTTTCTCCATGCAAACTTCTATCTTAATATCTCCATTTAAAGAAATAGTGTTAATGTTTATTTGATGAACTTTCCAACTGAACTGAGTTGCAATTAGTCACAACATTCTAATTGTGACTAGTTTGACCATGGATGTGGAAGAAATGTTCCTCAACAACATTTGACAAAGTAGGAATAATGTATGAAGACAACAGAGTGGAGTTTGATGTCAATAAAAGATGAAATACACACTATTTAAGAAAGATCATATGTTTAGATAGAATGATTGATGAGTAGGTGGAAAGGAATTAGACATGACTCTTCCTGTAAGAGCTCCGAATTCTAGGGTTAAATTTGTTGTTTTTTAAATTTCCTAGAGATATAAAGCAATTATCTATAGTTTGGTTGTATTATATATATATAAAAGAATAAAGTTAAAAAACAAAACAAAACAAACATAGGAAGTCGTTCTTACCAACAACCTCCATAAACCTTCTTTGTTATAAGAAAAAACTTATTTTCCATCAAAGACTACCATTAGCTACCGATCATATCGGTTCGGCATATCATCATTAAATACTACCATTGTTTGCTAGGTTCATCCTGTTGATGTGTTGATTTAGGCTACTGGGTCGGACCATTTACCCATTCCTAAATGGATTGAAAAAGTGTAAACCTGCGTGAAAGTTGGCTCCATTTTCAAGCGCTATCTCGAGTACTGTTAACTACCTCGCCATTCTTGTCACTGTCTCCTGCTATCCACAAATTTGAATGTCGAGATAGAAAACCAAGCCTTTTCACTCCTTTCCTTTGACTGGGGGTGTAGAGTTGAAGAGTATAGTCATCCTAGGAGTGTTGTAAAGAGGGAGAATCAGAAAGAGTAGGGGGAGGGGAAAGGGAGAGAGGGGGAAAATGGCGATCCCTCTGATGAACATGAATATTGTGAAGAAGCGTGTGAAGAAGTTCTAGAGGCCTTAAAGCGATAGTCGCATCATTGTCAAGGTACTTAATATTCATTCTTCTCTCTGCTTATTTAGCTTATCTCCACAACATCATCATCTAAAAGGGGTAAATAAGGTTCTTGGTTTTTTTTTCCTATTCATTCGGTTCTCTTGGATAAGAACAAGCACTCCAAACCCAACACTGCGATGGATTTGTCTGTGCCCCTTTGATCTGAAATAATATGCCTTTTTCACATTTTTGTTGTCACTTTGGGCTGGGATTGTGAGTCGAACCCTTATTTATTTAGTTATTCCATTTGAAATATATCGAAAAACATAGATCGAGGGGATGCACCGGATATTGTATAATTCCTTTGGCTTAGGTACATGGTTTGAGTGGAGGGGTAGCTCTTATGGGAACCATTCTTACAGGCTTTGGTGATGTTACTTGCAGTGCTGCTAAATGATAGTAGTATTTGGACAAAGGCAGATACTTCCAGCTTACTACATTATTTCCTGAAAAAGGAGTTTCAAAATGCATCTACTGTCAATAGATTTACAAATATTATACCACATATTTTCCAAATCCTTTCTCTAATGGTGTGGAAGAGAATTGGGAACTCAGAGGAAATCAATCAAGACTTTTCTTTGGCAGAAGTGAATACAGGAAACATGCAAGATGGCACATGCCAGTGGCTACAAAGAGATCTATCTGGACCACCCTTAATATTATGTCAAATGGAGCATGTAGGTCAATGGAAACTTTTATTAACAAATCATTGTTAATTTGATAGGCTACTTGTATGAAATTGAGGAGATTTTCTATCAGTTATTTTATCATGTTAAGGGTAAGATATTGCTTTTTTTCCTGGAAATTAGACATTGCCAACATAATATTTTGCTTGTGTATGTTGCACATGTAGAAGAATGGGTTCCTATGGCAGTGTCCTATTTTCCTTTGAGTTTAGTTGGTGAGATGGAAACCTTAAGGATGACGTCTGCAAATGACACAAGTACACAAGAAAGAGATATAAGATGGGAACAAGCCAAAGAACTAAGTTTGGCTTAATTAATGGCAGTTAATATTGGGTATTGTTGGAAAGAATTTGGGGAAAATGAATGGGTGTTTGTACTTGCTCAGTTGTGCAAATGGCTAGAGTTAGTAGTTGGCCACATGGAGGAATTGGCAGAGGGAATTCATGATGTTGTGAAGAATATCAATGTTTCTACAAGAACAGAAGTTGATCTTACAATAGAGTTATTAGAAAATGAAGTTAATAGGTCCAGGGATTGTCCAATGGATATGGCAGAAACAACTGTTTTCATTTTCTATCTTCTGTTTGGACTTCACAATCTAGACAAAGCGGAAATGACCAGTTCGTTGAACTCCTTAAAGGATGTCAACTAGGAAAGAGCAGAAGCCCATGCTTTTGAAGACATTCTCTGGATATTTTTTGCTACAGGTATAGTTGAATCAGTTGCATCAAGCTCTTTTGCAGGAGAGGCTGTTGGAGCTATAATAGCACTATCACGACAGCCTGATGTTCACTTTTTGGAAAATGTTGCTACTATTGTGCTTGGTGCTCCATCTCGAGAAAGGGACGCAGCAATGTCAAATGGCCAAAACCATTCACAACTGGATTAGCTAATCTTGGAATGCCCCACTCCTGTGGTTTTTGGGGAAATGGTTCATCAGGCACTCCCACTCTCATTCCCTCTTCTACTCCAATACAATGCTCTTACCACCTTGATTCTTCCTTTTACAATTTCAAGCCATATTTGGAGTTGAAGAGATTGGCTTATTAGACTAAGATTTGTCTAGATATATGTCTACATTTAAAATTGTAGTCATGTCTTTTCAAGAGCAATGAAGGTACTCACACCATCATTTCTCTGATCATCGTACATCATTGTGTCCTACAATGTCTAAAAAATGTGTAATAGCTAGGCAATGAAATACTAAAAGGAACATACTTAGAACTTTGGCATTTCCTGTAAGGTATCTTTTTCTCAAATCTAGAGTTTCCTTTAAAATAGCAGTCAATCCTTTCAAATGTAGTCAGAGGTTGGAGTCTATACTGATGATCAATTTGTGGACTTACTTGCAGAAAAATATGCATATGAGATTTCTAATTTTCATGGACAGGATTGGTTTGGCCCTTGGAAAAGATAAATTGTTGTTTGGTTCACTGATGAAGACTTCACACATCACAATGGAGAACATGAGCATTACAATTTGCAAAGAAATTTCTTCTTGTAGATATGGTGTGAAATAGAGGTTTTATGCACATGGAAGTGGCCAGGAGGCAATGCAATGCAATATATCTTGCCATTCTTATGTGAATGTGCAAAAAGATACCAAAGTTATGCTCAACAAATTATGGTGAGCTCTATCATTAATATATTTTTTGTAGGGGCATTAAAAGGTATCACTTCGGGTAAATCCTACCCTCTAAATTCCTGGCTTATCTTTGATAATGAAGTGGATAAGATTGAGGAACCATTCTTAAGGGATTTGGTGATGTTACTTGTAGTGCTGTAAATGATAGTAGTGTTTGGACAAAGGCAGATACTTCCCGCTTACTACATTATTTCCTGAAAAAAGGAGTTTCAAAATGCATCTACTGTCAATAGCTTTACAAATATTATACCACATATTTTCCAAATCCTTGTTCTAATGGTGCAGAAGAGAATTGGGAACTCAGAGGAAATCAATCAAGACTTTTCTTTGGAAGAAGTGAATTTAGGAAACATGCAAGAGGGCACATGCTAGTGGCTACACAGAGATCTTTCTGGACCACCCTTAATATTATGTTAAATGGAGCAGGCAGGTGAATGGAAACTTTTATTGACAAATCATGGTTAATTTGATTGGCTACTTGTATGAAATTGAGGAGATTTTATATCAGTTATTTTATCATGTTAAGGGTAAGCTATTGCTTGTTTTCTTGGAAATTAGACATTGCCAACATAATATTTTTCTCTTGTATGTTGCATATGTAGAAGAATGGGTTTGTGTGGCAGTGTCTTGTTTTGCTTTGAGTTCAGTTGGTGGGATCGAAACCTTAAGGATGACGTCTACAGATGACACAAGTACACAAGAAAGAGAACTACTCTTGGCCTCCTTGGCTACATTGTCAAGTAGAGATATAAGATGGGAACAAGCCAAAGAACTGAGTTTGGCTCAATTAATGGCAGTTAATATTGGGTATTGTTGAAAAGAATTTGGGGAAAATGAATGGGTTTTTGTACTTGATCAGTTGCACAAATGGCTAGAGTCAGTAGTTGGCCACATGGAGGAATTGGCAGAGGGAATTCATGATGTTGTGAAGAATATCGATGTTTCCACAAGAACAGAAATTGATCTTACAATAGAGTTATTAGAAAATGCAGTTAATAGGTCCAGGGATTGTACAATGGATATGGAAGAAACAACTGTTTTCATTTTCTATCTTCTGTTTGGACTTCACAATCTAGACAGAGCAGAAATGACCAGTTCGTTGAACTCCTTAAAGGATGTCAACTAGGAAAGAGTAGAAGCCCGTGCTTTTGAAGACATTCTTTGGATTTTTTTTGCTACAGGTATAGCTGAATCAATTGCATCAAGCTATTGTGCAGGAGAGGCCGCTCGAGCTATAATAGCACTATCAAGAGAGCCTGATGTTCACTTATGGGAAAATGTTGCTACTGTTGTGCTTGGTGCTCCATCTTGAGAAAGGAACATAGTAATTCCAAATGGCCAAAAACATTCACAACTGGTTTAGATAACCTTGGGATGCCCCACTCCTGTGGTTTTTAAGGAAATGGTTCTCCAGGCATTCCACTCTCATTCCCTCTTCTGTTCCAATACAATGCTCTTGCAACCTTGATTCTTCCTTTTACAATTTCAAGCCATCTTCGGAGTTGAAGAGATTGGCTTATTAGACTAAGATTTGTCTAGATATATCTCTACATTGAAAATTGTAGTCATGTCTTTTCAGGAGCAATGAAGGGACTCACACCATCATTTCTCTGATCATCGTACATCACTGTGTCCTAGAATGTTTGAAAAATGTGTAATAGCTAGGAAATGAAATACTAAAAGAAACATACTTACAACTTTGGCATTTCCTGTAAGGTATCTTTTTCTCAAAGCTCATGAGTTTCCTTTAAAATAGCAGTCAATCCTTTCAAATGTAGTCGGATGCTGGAGTATGTACTGATGATCAATTTGTGGACTTACTTGCAGAAAAATATGCATACGATATTTCTAATTTTCATGGATAGGATTGGTTTGGCCCTTGGAAAAGATAAATTGTTGTTTGGTTTACAGATGAAGACTTCACACATCACAATGGAGAACATGAGCATTACAATTTGCAATGAAATTTCTTCTTGTAGAATATGGTGTGAAATAGAGGTTTTATGCACATGGAAGTGGCTAGGAGGCAATGCAGTGCAATAGCTCTTGCCATTCTTATGTGAATGTGCAAAAAGATACCAAAGTTATCCTCAACAAATTATGGTGAACTCTATCATTAATATATTGTTTGTAGGGGCATTAAAAGGTATCACTTTGGGTAAATCCTACCCTCTAAATTCCTGGCTTATCTTTGATAATGAAGTGGATAAGATTGAGGAACCATTCTTATGGGCTTTGGTGATGTTACTTGCAGTCCTGTTAAATGATAGTAGTGTTTGGGCAAAGTCAGATACTTCCTGCTTACTACATTATTTCCTGAAAAAAGGAGTTTCAAAATGCATCTATTGTCAATAGCTTTACAAATATTATACCACATATTTTCCAAATCCTTGTTCTAATGGTGCAGAAGAGAATTGGGAACTCAGAGGAAATCAATCAAGACTTTTCTTTGGAAGAAGTGAATACAGGAAACATGCAAGAGGGCACATGCCAGTGGCTACAAAGAGATCTTTTTGGACCACCCTTAATATTATGTTAAATGGAGCAGGCAGGTGAATGGAAAATTTTATTGATAAATCGTTGTTAATTTGATTGGCTACTTGTATGAAATTGAGGAGATTTTCTAACAGTTATTTTATCATTTTAAGGGTAAGCTATTGCTTGTTTTCCTGGAAATTAGACATTGCCAACATAATATTTTATTGTAAATTAGAAATTAGACATTGCCAACATAGAGATTTCTTAAGATTGATTTGGTTTATTGTAACTTTAAGTCATGTGTTTTAGTGTCCACCTGGCCCCAATTGTTGTTGCACGCCCTACTGCACATCCATAAGAGCAAGCATAAGCACTACCTTGTCACTTGGAAGTGCATGAAACCTAGTGGGAGTTATATAGATACCTGCTTTCACTGACCTCACAAGCCACTGTTGACACCTTAGTATTTTTATTTTCAAAAATTCATCTATAAGTGTTTGCATGGACTTTGAAAGACAATTCCTACTCTTTATACTTAGGATGTTAGTATTAACAATGTCTTGTGCCAACCTTTAATAGAATATTGTTTGCTTTATTATCTTAGACAAATATTTGAGGTTTTCTCTATTTTTACGAGGTTGTAGTGGTTTTGTTTTTCCATGTAATTTTAAAAACCTGCCTGCTGATGCTAGAACGGGCATTTTTATTTAAGAAACTTGAGGATTTGCATATCCACCAATATATGATACCAATGTCTATATTTTTTCACACTAGCGCCTACCCATTTCCTGTGGGTGATCTCTCCTTAAATAACCTTCAGACCCAAAGCCAGCCGATCCATCGATCCCAACAAGTAAGTAACCCCCATTGTAAATCCATCCCTATCCAGCCAGCCACCCTCCTCCATGTCCTGAAGTGTAAGTTCTAAAATAAATCACTTGTCCTTCCTTGATTGGTTGGGTTGTGAAATACGTGGTGTAGAAGGTGCTAACAAGATGTAAGATTATATACGTAATAAGAGTTCTTCCAAAAATCTTTCTATTAAAGAAGTTTATTTCTCAAGCCTGCAGTAAGGGCCTGTCCTATATTGGCTCAATTCTATGTGATAAAGGTACACAACATGGAGCACAAAGTGAGTAAGGTAAATTAAGATGTCGTATTTATTATTATATATATGTAATAACACAAATTCAAAAATCCAATAAAGAAGTTCTATGTTATAAACCCCGATCAGCCTGTGAACTAATTGCATTTGTTATTACACGCTCTAAAAAGCTAGTTGGGAGCAACAAGTTTGGTTCTGGTGAATGCAAAAAATATTATCAGAAGCGTTTATTAAAATAGAACCTGTCGTTGGCATGGTTCGAGTATGATTCTCGGGAACATGCATGTGGGATTAGGAAAATATCTTATTTACAGGGCCCTTCTTTGAAGCAAAGATCCTCACCCGATAAAAAGGCACTTGGTTGGGGTTGTTCCAGTCAATTCTGACAAGCTTCTTAGCTTCGTGTTTTGTTAAAGCTAAACTTTGTGTGGAGGGGATTTTAGGCATCTTCCCCTATTGGAGCTGAAAACTCTCTGTTTTATGTATCCAAATTAACTATGCTCCACATGTAATATTATTTTCTTTATTGCGTACATGTAATATTATTTTCTTTATTGCGTACTACCCACTGTCACCTTGATAGTATTATCTCTCAATTTAGGTCAGATCTCCTATCTAGCTCAAAGGGGGAATCATGACAACAATCTAAGTCCAAGGTGTATTCAAGGGTGATTCAAGGAGAGAAAGGGGTAAATGGACTTAGGGTAAATCTGGTTCTAATTTGAATTGTAGAAAGTAAATTCCAGATTTACATAGCTTTTAAACAATGATTAAACAGAGATATTCTTAGGCTAAAACAAATCTGAAAGTTCAATTTATATTCTGAAAATTACAGATCTGTTATACAGAAAATTAGATAAATTAAATAATTGAAAATGAGGGTTTAAGGATCTAAAAATCAATCTGAAATTAATATTTCTTTGCTGGAAATTTACAGATTGTTGGAGCAAAAAATAAAGGGATTTTTTATTGTTCTCATCTCTTTTAAACGAGCATAACTCTAATAGTCCTTGCATTTCTGGAGAAAGAATATATTCCTATGAAACCCTGTCCAGCTGCTTCTCCTGGCTACCACCATCACCTTCGTCCCATACAGAATCTGACATTTGAGTGTCTACTTGACCAAAAGCAATGCTTGCTTCATGCTGAGATTGAACAAAGGGATCAAAATCTCTCCTTTCAGGAGGCATTATCACCATGCTTTGATGCTTGCCTCTTTCCCCTTCTCTTCTATCCTGGGACTCCAAAAAGTTTCCAGTGCTCATCCTTTCTGTCTCCTCTACCCACAGAGAGTTCAACAGCATTTCATCCTCAGTCTTTTCTGCTCCTTCAATTTGAAAACCCAAACCTTCATTTCCGCTATTCTTGTTTCTAGCATTTACTTGTGGTATTGAATCTTTATTTGGTGCTAGGTTATAAGGATAGGAACAGGCCCCAATAATGGGAACATACTCAACATACTTGTTTTCTACAGGCCTGCAATCCATGACTGAGGAGGAATTGACCGCAAACAATGAACCATGTTGCTCAGAGAAATTTGACAAAATTGGCAGCTCTTTAATGTTTTCTCTAAAATCCATCACTGACTGTTCAGAAACTTGTTGATTCTTCTTACCTGTATTCTGAAATTTTCTTAATAATGAAACTTCTAACATTGATTTTGTTGCAGGGCCAAACTCCTCTCTTTCCCTGCATTTTTGGACATGAAGTAGTTGGGTATACTCTCTGTTCTTTCCATGAAGTTTGTATTAAAAAAAATTGAGAAAATTTGATTAGTCATAGTAGCAATGATGTAGAATTTCAAGAGGGAAAAATGATATGAATTTTCTGGTGATTTGTTGCTTACTAATTATAATTATAATTATAACATGGTTGACACGGAATTGTTGAGAGTATTGGAGAAGGGGTGACTAACCTCAGGGAGGGTGATAGTGTGCTTCCTATATTTACTGGAGAATGTGGAGAATGTAGACACTGCAAGTCAGAGGAGAGCAACATGTGTGATCTGCTAAGGATTAATACTGAAAGAGGGGTTATGATCAATGATGGAAAGTCATGGTTTCCAATCAATGGAAAACCAATTTACCATTTCCTTGGTACATTGACTTTCAGCGAATACACTGTTGTGCATGTCGGTTGTGTTGCCAAAATTAATCCAAAGGCTCCTCTTAACAAAGTCTATATTCTGAGTTGTGGTGTCTCAACAAGTAAATCACTTCCTAGACTTTTTGATACTGATTTAAACTATATAATGTTTTACAAAGTGGGTAATTCAATTCTTAAAGTGTGGGTTGCTGGATTGTTAATAAAACCATCCATGATCATTTCCTTGATTGGATTTCTTATTCAAAATTAATTTTGTTGTGGAATCAGGGATGGGTGCAACTTTGAACGTAGCCAAACCCAATAAGGGTTCAACAGTAGCAATATTTGGCCTTGGGGGTGTTGGGCTTGCTATAAGTTCTAAAAACAAGTGTTCTCTCCCTTTTTTTTCATGTGTATACACTGAAGTTCAAAAACTACAATTTTGTTGAGGATAATTATGATTAGTTTACAGTTCAGCTCCCATGTCTGCAATTTTTTGGGATCATTATGACCAGCCTAGATCCAAATCTAGGCTCTATCAAGTGTCTGGAGGGATCAATTTAATTTTAATTTTGGGTAGATCAACATGTTGGGTATAAAATTTATTAGTATTTTATTACAGTGTCACCTACAAACGTGACAACATCTCCCCATGATCCCCCATAATATGCTCGAGAACGCCTCTGGACACAACTAGTTTACTCTTTAATAATATTTTATTATAGCTGTACAAACGTGACAACATCTCCCCTATGCTCGAGAATGCCTCTGGGCACAACTAGTTTACTCTTTAATTATCTGTTAGAATTCTGATTTGGCCTTTAACTATGCAGGCTGCTGAAGGGGCAAGAATTGCAGGAGTTTATCGAATAATTGGAATCGATTTAAACAGTGACAAATTTGAAAATGGTTGTAGATTTCCCATTTCATGGTTGTACATCAATTGCATGCATACAGTAGTTTCCTGTATTTTGTTTTTGCAATGATTTATGGAGTTTGAGGATATGCCCTTATCTGAAATCCCTATGGCATGCTTAGGTGGCAAGATGGGGTGCATAACTTTTGAAGAGAAATGTTTTGACCATGTCATTTGCACCAAGGGATTCACATGAAGCCCAAGTGCAGTTTTCTTTGCAGCGAGGTGTGCCTGCTGTGATTGGTGTAATGGGGACATAGCAGCTTCCTTACCCTTCCAGGGCTTTTGACATGTCTCAATGTTCACAGTGTTTGATACCTTGGACTGCAAATGGTACTGGGGGATTTTACAGGATTAATGCTTTTGTTGAAGTTAAAATTCTAAGCTATAGAAGAGTCTTGAATTTACTGATTTGATTCTCAAATTGATTTGGGTAGCTTCATTTGTTTACAGATGGTATGTATTTGATAGAAGTGGATAGAGTCCTGAGAATTAATACTCGTTCTTGTCCTAGAAGCCTGAATATTATTGACCCACCTCCTGCCTGTGACTCAAGAAATCCAGATGATTCTTGGTAAGTTCCTAAACTTCATAGCTCAAAGTTGAAGACAGTTTATGTAGCGTAATTTTATAATAGAACATAATCAGATCAATAGTGTGCTAAAATCTATTTTCAAAAATTCATTGCTGGTGAACAAAGTGATTATATTTATGAGCAATGTTTGTAACCCAGACATTTTTTGTGCTTAAGCAGGACCATAAGCTCAGTGCTGTAGGTATTCTTAGGTTTAAATATAGGCTCCAATACATTCCCGGGGTTTGACAGTTAAAACCTATTTTTTTCCTTTCTAGAATGCGCTTTTAGATTCCAGGTATTGGCTACATTTGTTATTCTATTAAACAAGCGTTTAACACCTGTCCTTGTAAGTATTCTTCTATTGGATTTTTTTCCTTTAGAAGACTAATATCATGCCAAATTCTAAATTGGATATCAATCTTGCAATGGATATGTTACAAAGTGCATTGTGGTTGTAGGATTCCTTTGAACTAAAATGTCAGTGTGGCTGACTATGAAAAATTTAAACTTGCACTGCTATTAAGCTGAAGTACATGGTCTTTTACCTCACGCTTCAGTTGTCTCCTAATGATGATCCCATAGTAGGGATCGAAACGTCGAGATTTGTGAAATCATCCAACGCATCTCCTTCTTATTTACAATTCTCCATTGCGTAAATGACTACTTTCATAAATACTAGTTACTGGTAAGTTGTAATAGTAATAATTATGTAGTTTGTAGATTGATATCTATCATAAATTTGTTTGAATATCACCATTTTCAAGCAATAAAAACTTCTTAAAGGGTGCTAGCTCAATGGTAGAGCGCCTGCCTAATTATAGGCAGGAGGTTGGTGGTTCAATTCCTCCGTGCCCTATCATAAATTTGTGACTACAAAAACGACTAAATTCACATATATACGACTATTAGTAGCTAATTTCTCGTATCTTAGTCGTATTTAGCTTAGTCATTAATATGTTAACATATAGTAGTTTATTTAGTCGTATATTTGGTCATTAATGGTTGCAATCAGTGACTAAATCAGCAACTAAATCAATGAATAACTTAGTGACTAAATCAATGACTAAATCTGTGACTAAATCAATGACTAAATCATTAACTATCAATGACTAAAACAATGACTATATCATTGACTATCAATGACTAATGCATTGTCTATTAATGACTAAATCATTGTCTATCAATGACTACTAAGTCAAGCTATTAATGACTAGTGAAATACGACTAGCTATAAGATAGTGGTAATTTGCTACTATTAGTCACCGACTCAAAAATAGTTGTTTATAGCCTGATTTTAATCATTTTTTTAGTCATTAATTTCTCATTTTCTACTAGTGTGCCCCCATTAACTGCATCATCACCCCCCAAGGATGATCTCCCTGATGATTTCCTATTCGTCATATCTACTGATGACCCATGGTATGGGGACATCCTCCTCTATTTACGAATGCAAAAGTTCCCAGTGCACTTCAATCGTGAGGATAGGCGATGCATCCGACATCAAGCCATTCACTACCTGCTGATTGAATATGTTCTATATCGTCGAGGCATTGATACCATCCTACGTCGTTGCCTCACCCATGACGAGGCCGAGACCATCCCCAACGACAGTCATAGCGGAGCCTATGGTGGTCACCTTTTAGGCCTAGCAACCACCCAAAATATTCTGCGCGCTGGCTATTTCTAGCCCTCTATTTTTTTTGATTGCATAGAGGCAGTCAATCATTGCCATAGCTGTCAACTTTTTTCCCTAAAGGCAAGAACCCCCCCCCCCCCCCCCCCCCCCCCCCCCCCCCCCCCCCTCCCCCCCCCAAACCCCCCCCCCCCCCCCCGGCACCATTACACCCTGTAATCACAGTCGGGCCCTTCTGCAAATGGGCAATCGACTTCATGACCATCAACCCTATTTCGACTAATGGCCACAAGTACATTATCATGGTAGTTGATTACTTCACCAAGTGGGCCGAAGCCATTCCCACATTTGATTGCAAAGATGAAACCACAGCATGTTTCTTCTTCAACCATGGCATTACACAGTTTGGTGTCCCCAAAAAATTAGTCTCTAATCATGGGGCACACTTCAAAGATGTTGGATGGGCTGAATTATCAACCATTTTGAAATTTGAACACCAGTACTCTTCTTCCTACTACCCTCAAGGAAATGGCCAAGTTGAAGCAGTCAACAAGATCATTAAAACAATGCTTCAATGGATGGTAGGAAATCACAAAACAAACTGGCATCACATGCTATTCTCTGCCCTATGGGCTTATCACACATCCACAAAAAATGCAAGCGGTTTCACCCCTTTCTGCCTAGTACATGGTGTTGAATTAGTGCTCCCTATAGAGTGCCAAATCCCATCTCTCCGCCTTGCGGTGGAACTCCTTCCTGATACTTCACCTTTAGAAGAATGGCTCCTCCAACTTGAGAAAACCATACAATATTGTCGAGCTTCCCTCCAATCCATTGAAGTAGCAAAAACATGATCAAAAATCCAATATGACTCCCATGTCCACCCTCGCACCTTCAGTGAAGGTTATATGGTTCTACTCTATGACCAACCCAATGATAAATTGGGGAAAGGCAAGTTCGAATCAATGTGGTATGGCCCATACGTCATCCATCGTTGCCTCGAAAAAGGAGCATACACCCTCATTGACTCTGATGGACAACTCTTGGAGAACCCCCACAATGGGCTCTACCTCAATAAATTCTACGCTTAACATCACCAATGAGTCACTTCTTTTTCTTTTTCTTATTTTTCAACGTTTTTCAGCAAAAATCAAAGGCAGCACCATCAGCTACTAGTCAAAAGTCACCCAGAACCTATTCGAGACACCTCTCACACCTCCGGGATCAAATTTTCATTTCTTTATGAGACCATTGTCTCACATTTTATAAATTAATTTTGGAACCATTTCCCACAAGTCACCTCAACTCACGAGCCATAACATGATGATGCAAGTGTCTACGGACCAGTACTCATATCACACTACCTGATCGCAACTCATGCGAGTGATCAAGCCACCGCCCATTAAGGATTGTACCATATTTTAATTTTTATAGTTATAATTGTTCTTTTTCACCGCACCTTAAGCGGACATCTAGACCATCGTCCACAAAATCCTTTGTTTTTATTCCATGTATTTGACATAGAAATGTCCTCGGGCCACCGCCCATCAAGACATGTAATTTTAGCTTTTCTTTTGTTTTTTTAGCACCTAGTTGTCTTTTCCATTCACCGCACCTTACACAGACCTCTGGACCACTGTCCACAAAATGATTTCTTTTCTTACACATATTTGGCATATAAATGCCTCTGGACTTGTACTTACATCGCATGTGGTCAAGTCCGTCCACATTAATACACACACATGCTCTCCTGACCTCTATCCGAGATTCACCTCGGTTTGCATGCCTTTGCCGCACTGTCTCACAGGCCTCTGCCATGATCTATCCCATGCAGGTATTGGTATGTTTGAGAGCCTTCTGCTCCATTCATATTGCGCGGATGATATTTGGACCTCTATCCACCATCCTGACATGGTTACCGCTTGTGCCACCGCAGTTGGTTGACCACCTTGGAGTTTCATTTAAGCTCTTTTTTTACTCCTTAAAACAATGAAAAGATTGCCAAGCGCAGCTACTTCCTTTCCCGCTCGCTAAAGTATAGGAAAGGGCATCTACATCATCTCATTTACCTCCTTTTGCAGACCATGTAGACCATTTCATGAAAAGGAAATCCTTGGAAAACACAAGCCAAGACCGTTCCCCTCTGCATACTTCTGTGCTTTCTCGGGAAAAGGGGCCGCACTTGATGAAAACCCTCACCACTAGTTGTCGTTAAGCTCTTTTCCATCCATTTCATCAAGAAAATATCACCGAGCAAACTTGGCTTCATTCATGCTCACAAAATTACTTGAATGACCATCCAATTAGTATATGTTTAACCTTTTCTGGACTGATTAGACTACCAACAGTAAAGAAGTCTCTCATCCCCTCTAGGATGGGAGAGCTCTCCTATGTATACTTTTATCCTTTTTCAGGCATAGGAGACTACCAACAAAAAAGATCCCCCACTGGAGTCTTCTTCGTGCTTTCAGACTCTCTAAAATTGAAAGCACCATCGAGCATTTACCTTCTCGGGCTTGCCAAAAATCCACAAGATCATACCACAACAGTGTCCCTAGACACCACCCCATAGAAAATAGTTTGGAAGCATCCTCACATTGGGTCACCTTTGTTCAGAGTACTCTACAATGTGTCTTCCTTGGATCCCATCATTATCAAAAGTGTCCACCTCCTACAAGTTTTTCCCATCTGCAGCGACATTCCCAGTATTACAGCCATGATCCCATTCCCTTGAGTTAAGTTTCATTTGTTTCCTGGTCCGCCCTACCATCATACTCTGAACAAAGGAATTTTGAGTCTCCCACTACCCCCCTACCCCTGTTCAGTTTTTTCCCTTCCCTCCCCTCCCCCCCAATTCAGTGAGTCAGTCCACAGATTGCTTCACACCTTTCGGTTATCCCTCGTGCTCCTGGTCAAGGAAACATCATTTCCTTGACTAGGGGTAGGTCTCCCTCTGTCGATGCCAACACATATATTCTAGAGGATAGACCCAGAGGTCCCTGTACCTTGGTTTCATTTACATCATTGATGAGTTCCTTGGACTACTTGAGAGGAGTCCTTAGTGCCTCTTAGGATGGGTGTTTCTCATGTGCTCAACATCAACTCCATCATCGCACCGTTGAGATTCGTACAGGGTTTGTTCCGCACAGTACTTGGTCAAAGACCCCAGATGTCACCCAACTCTAGCACATTGGTGAGTCCACTCGAGGGACCTAAATAGGTTATGTCCCTTGTGATCTTAGGGTTGCATTGGAGACAATGATCAGAAACCCCAACAGTGTTTCGGTATACCTTTATGATTGATGCAGCATACTTGTACCATAGAGACTCTGATTCTCAATCAGTGAGTCCATACAGTTATGTACCATTCCATATCTAGCAAACCATCAATCATGAAGATATAGCATTCCATGAGAATGCCATGGGTCTAATGTACCAGATCAGTATTGTATTTAGCCTCACATGAGAGGCAACCATCATTGTAACAATAGTTGTATATGATTGGCTCGTGTATTTTAGAGCATAGATCAAATGATTCTTTTGACATTGTCATGAGCATGGGAATGCCTGCCTCGTCCATAGACATGTCACACATTTATTGTATCTCACCCATTAATGGGAACCAAATTAATACAAAACCAAAATCCATCATGCCCCAGCCCCAGAAGCACCACCTCTCGATAGCAAATCCTATGATGTTTGTCACCCATACATTGAGCTCCTGCCCTCACACATCAGGGGACAATCTGTTAACCCAAAAATTCCCCACATAGCTCTCAATGGCCTACACCACCCAAGGACACCACCTCACAACACTCATTTCACTCCATAAGACCTTCCATGACCTTCCATTTGACCCCCACACCTCCAAAAGATCCCAAGGATGAATAAAAGGGCTAAAAACCCCAAAACAGAGCCCAAAATAGAACCCTAGGAGCTAAAGCCCTCAAAAAGGGGATAAAACCCTAAAAGGGGATAAAGTTAGGGTGGAAGGGGCTAAAGCCTTGACCAAGGGCTTAAAACCCTAAAATCCCTTGGAAAAACTATAAAAGGAGGGTTGGGGTCACTCTCAAAACACTCACTTACGTATTGTTATGCTTCCTGTGGATGCTTTGAGAGAGGTGCTCCCATGAGCTAGGGCATGGTGGCCCATTTCCACCTAAGTAAGGTATAACTTCTTTTTATGCAGGTTTATTTGCTTATTTTGTTTTCTAATCAATATTTCCATTTGCAGGTTTTCCATTAACTTTGTTTGCAGGTTGTTTTCATGGTAGTATAGGTTTATTTTGGAGGTTTCAGAGGCAGAACCCTAACCCACTATGTGCAAAGGGGTTCACAAGGGTTGCATCTCCATATTTCTTTCTGTTATTTGCTCTTAGATGTAGTTTACAATAGCTTCCATTTACTTGTTCTAGTGTAGCTTAGCTTAGTTTCAATTCGCAGCTCTGTTTTAGTCATTTTTACTTCTGTTTTTTATTGTTTTCTAAGGGTAGGAACCTACCCTTGTGCCCTATAGGCACAAGGGAGCCATTCTTACCCCTGTAGTGAGGAGAAATTCTCACTACATTACCCTTTTAATTGCTTTCAAAAAAGAAAAATGAGTTTGGAATGTGTTGCTTGTATTTGATTTTGATTAGTTCAAAACAGTTGTATGGGAATTTTGGTTTTTAAAACAAAAAGAAAATACTATCTTTCCCTCTCGTAGGTAGGCATACCACAAACAGTAAAGTGAAATATTTGCATCTACATTCTGCATGGTTTTACTTTTTCTGTCAAAATTCCATGCATTCACCTAACCATCCACTTTAAAATCAACAGTAGTTATAAGTTAAAATTTACATAGCAATTTGAGTGATAGGCTAGAGACATGTTTGGGTGTCGTTAAGCGTAGGAGCTATCCTTACTCATTTGCATTACATCCCAGCACTCGCGTGGTTCTTCCAAGTACCATCGGTATATCGAATGGCCTTTCACGTACCCTTGAGGTATATAGAAAGGTACTTCATGTACTTGATTGTGTATAGGAACCCCCTTGTGAACTGTTATGCATTAGACAACACTACTACCAATTTGAGATCCCACATACCTTGCATTTATCGGGAAACCCCACTAGGATACCTTATCTATCTAATAAAATCCCTTTGGTCGTATTGCTTGGAGTTATACACCGAAAACAACATTCAGGGAGATTACTATGCACGTACCCTTGAGGTATATCACGAGTGGCACCTTCTTGACAATCCCGGTAAGAGACTTGACTATCTGAACTCCTCCTGTCATTTAAGTTTGTTTGTTTGGCCTATAGCTTGACTAGGGAAATTTTTGGTGTGTTTTCTAGTTTTGAGACCCTAGGTTAGATAGGAACTATACAAACTAGTTGAGCTAAGACAATCCAGAAGAGTATGGGGCTTGCCACCTGATTTTATTCTTGTTTCAGGAGAAAATCCTATGGAAGCTATCGACCAAGGAGTTGCTACCTACTCCCAAGTGGGAGAAAATGTGGTTGTAAAAAGTAGAGGTTCATATCCTTCGCACTTTCCTCCCTTGGTCCAACAACCTTATCGAGGTAATACTTCATTCCATTCTCCCATAGAAGGTCATTTTGATGATACTACCTATCCATATTATGGTCCCAATGCTCCATTTTGGGACACCTCTATAGGACAAGCCATTGCCTCATTTGGCACCCGTTTAAACTTTTCTAAAGAAGTTTCACCAAATGAAGAAGAATGTGGACAATACCAGGCAACTATTCTCTGTGCACAAGAAATTAAGAATAAAATAGATAACATATTGGGCACACCACCGTCGTGTTCCACAGTTGTTCCTATGGGATATCATTCACTTTATGATTCTATGAGACACATTGAAGAGATTCTAGATCGCACTGTGACTCCACATAATCCAGGTCAAAATTCCAACCCCACTACCTCCCATATTATGTCTGTTCCCAATCCTCCCAGGTCTTCCGCACCTGGGACTCAATATTTAATTCCTATTTCATCAATACCTGCTAGTGCCGAGGGGAAACCCTCAGCACAACTTACGTTATCTGTCAACGGAATCATACCTAGTCATGGACAGAACTCTAGTATAGATAAATCTACATTTTATGTCCCTCCTACCCACACAAATGTGGTTAACCCCCCATCCAATTCATGTCAACCCTTGGGGGCAAAACCTATAATCAATCAAACCTCTTGGGGGTATGGTTACACAGCAAATCAAGTACCTATAGGAAATATTAATTATCCACCCAACCCTACATGAATGCCTTATGCTAGAATTCCATACCCTAGTAATACTTTCACACCATGGGGGCAACCTAACTAGTCCTACATGCCAGCTTTGGGGGGGATACCTATACATACTGTGGGGGGTGCCGGAGGACCACCTTATGGAGGTCCTCCCCCTAGGGGTCCTAATGGTCCTAGAGGGCCTAGTGGCTTTCCTCCTTATGGTCCTAGTGGTGCTAGGGGGCCTGGTGGCTTCCCTTCTAATGGTCTCAGAGGGTTTGGTGGCCCTCCTCCTAATGGTTTCGGAGGTTCACCTCCCAGGGGTCCTGGAGGGTCTGGTGGGCCCCCTCCTAGTGTTCTAGGTGGTCCTAGTGGTCCCAATGGTCCTGGGTGTCTTAGAGGCCTTGGTGGTCCTCCTCCCAGAGGCCTCGGTAGTCCTAACGGTCCTGATCCTAAAAATCAACCCCCTATGGGTGGATCTTCTGGTATTTATTCATCACAACAACCTGTCTATCAATCTACTTATAGTTCTACTGGTACTTATATTCCATATCAATATTACCAGTATGTGCAACCTAATCTTCAGTTACCTTTCCTAGAAACCTTGGACTTGCCTGATTTGTCCAAGTTGATTAATGATCTCATTCTTCATAACCCCTTGAGGCCTCCCATTCCGGTAAAGTTACCATCAGACATTCCAAAGTTCCATGGGAAGCAGGGAGATGATCTGAAAAACCATGTCATGACATTCCATTTGTGGTGTTATTCAAACTCCCTTATGGATGATTCAGTTTGTTTAAGACTCTTTCAGGGAACTTTGACCGGTACAGTTGTGAAATGCTACATTGAACTTCCACAACATTCATTTGTGGATTTTGGCTCATTTCAGCTTCCTATCCATTATGAAATGGGCACTGATCTCTTAACTTCTCTGCAACAGAACACCTCCATCCACATATCCGATCATATCCATGAGTGGAGAAGGTGGAGAAGACTTATTTAGGCTCCTATCCCAGATCAATTATTAGCTGATTAGTTTACTAAATCTTTGTTTCCTTCGATTTCCTGAGATGTGGCTATGGGCAGTGTCGTTACTGAAGAGAAATCCATTAGTCAAGCCCAATATCTGGACTTGGTCTATTCCCAATCTGGAACTTTGTATGACTTGATCCCTCAAGCTCCTTGCCCAAGCACCAATCTTGCAAAGCCACCATCAAAATTCCTTGTTGATGGAATTGTTGGTTCAATCCAGTCCCTGTCAATAGTAAAACCTGCCAAGCAACCCCAGACTCCCACCCCTACTCCTTCGACTCCCAAGGTTTCCACCGAGGTCAATTCTATTCAGAGTATTCAAACACCCAACAACAATAAAAAGAAAGGTAAAGCTAAAAAAAAAAAACCTAGAAACCAACAGGAGAATCCAAAACCAACCACCAACGATAACGATAAAGGGAAAAGAAAAGAAAAATATCCATGTCTTCTATGCAGAGGTGACCATTTCACAAAAAAATGTCCTCATTAGGATGAAATCACCCAATTTTTGAAAACTAATCCCGCACCCATAGTTCTCATGGATCCTTTTCCCTCTCAACAACAACTGATAGACCACATGTCTAATCAGGTAAACTCTAGTTCTTCAAAGGAAATTCGCAT
Organism: Pseudotsuga menziesii; assembly: GCA_001517045.1. NCBI lineage: Eukaryota > Viridiplantae > Streptophyta > Pinopsida > Pinales > Pinaceae > Pseudotsuga > Pseudotsuga menziesii. The sequence continues at coordinate 110,734 of LPNX011130668.1, forward strand.
GATGTCCTTAGATACTATTAGTTTGCAAACTCAAATTCAGAGTTATGACAAACCCACAGACAAGAAAGAAAACAATTCTTCTTTGGGAAAAGATCCCTCTACTAGTTCTCCTGAATCCTCGTCTATGGTTCCCCTAAACATCGAGAAGCCTACTCTTGACATGGTTTTGCATCTACCCAAGAGTACTCTTCGGAAGGTTGTTTTTAACCCTAATGCCCGAGCTACTCAATTTTACAATGTAGTTGAATACCTCGCTCAGGCACCATGTGCAATGTCTACCTTGGAAGTAGTCCAAAGTTGTCCTACACAATGCAAAAACTTGTTAACGGCTTTAGGAGCTTTAGACCTGGACAATACTAATTTGATTCATTTCAATGTCAAGAACTATAATTCTAGACTACCTCACAAACTCACTTTCCAAATCATAACCAAAGTAGTCGAAAAAAAGGTTTTTAGAACTGTATTAGACGAAGGAGCATCAATTTCGGTTTTGTCCATGTCTTGTTGGAAAGCTATTGGCTCTCCTGAGCTTGCAACATCACCTACGACTCTGAAAGCCTTTGATGGACAAGGTTTCTATCCCCATGGTATCATACTAGCCCTTTCAGTCGAGCATGGGGGAAAAGATGTTTCTATTCAAGTAGAAGTGGTATATGCCCCGTTAGATTACAACCTCCTTTTAGGGAGAAATTGGTTTTACACCATGACTGCTGTCGCTTCAACGGTATTTCAAACTGTCCAATTTCCACATCTAGGGAGAATTTTCACCATTGACCAGCTCAATTTATGTATGTCTGATGTTACTACCTCTATGGCTAATAACATCCCTATGTTAGGCCAGTCCCCTCCTCCTTACCAGTCGAGTAGGGTAGGCATGTTGAAGGATTTGTCCCTTATGGGGATTTTTCTGTCCACTCCTCCTAACATAGACACGGTGACAGTAAATATGATTTTTTCATTTGATTATGATCCAAAGGGAAAACAAATTGTTGATTCCACCTTGTTGAGTCTGCATGAAGAAATTTACAACGTCATTCAAACCCTTTCCGATGACCACACTGATGAAATTCATCTAGTGGCTTCGGACCCTTACCACCTGCCCTACTAGTTAGAAACCTCTCTTCCTATTTTGGATTATCTCTCCAAGAATTTTCCTTCTGATGAGTCCATTATGGAGATCATGAGTACGAATGAACCTATCTGGGAGGATCACCATCATAGATCCTCGTTCCTCCCCAACACCAGTTCGGTAGACCATGACTTTGCATCCATGTTTTCCATTGATATTGTCAGCACACCTCAAAATCCTATATTGTTGCAAGACACAAATTCTGAAGGAAACCTATGCAACATTACTCAAACAAATCCAATTGACATATCAGCCAAACCTGGTACCATTGAGCATGTTCATGTTGGGAAGAACTGCTCGGTAGAAGAATCTGAAGCATACAGGGCACTTTTCAAGGAATTCCATGATATTTTTGCTTGGTCTTATGAAGAAATGTTGGGGATAGACCCATCCAGTATGGTCCATGAAATAAAAACCTATCCCACTGCTAAACCTATCAGGAAAAAACTAAGGCATGTCTATCCATGGAAGGCCGCAACTATTAAAGCTGAAATAGAGAAACTTCTCAAAGCTGGGTTTATTTATCCCATATCCCTAACAGAATGGGTATCGAATGTCGTCCCTATTAATAAAAAGTAGGGCACCATTAGAGTCTACATCGATTTCAGATATTTGAACAAAGCTTGTCACAAAGACAACTTTTCCATTCTGCATATCGACCAGATTATCGACAACTGTGCCAAAAGTGTCATCTTCTCATTTATGGATGGCTTTTCAAGTTATAATCAGATTGAAATTTTACCCATCCATCAGCACAAGATGACAGTAATTTTCCCATGGGGAACCTTTGCATATAGGAAGTTACCATTTGGCTTAAAAAATGTTGGAGCCACTTTCCAATGTGCTATGTCCTATGTGTTTCATGATACAAAACATATTGTTGAACTGTACCTTGACAACCTCCTTGCTCATTCACAGCGACGGGAGGACCACCGTGGTCATCTCAGAGACATTTTCCTGAGATGTCGTCATTATAATATACGGATCAATCCTCATAAATGTGTTTTCTGCATTGAGATGGGACACCTGTTAGTTTTTGTAGTTTCTAAGGATGGCATCCAAATAGATCCATTGAAAATTGCCACTATTTTAGCTCTACCAGTCCCAACCAACCTTCTAGAACTCCAAATTTTGCAAGAGAAGGCAAACTTTCTCCATCGTTTCATGTGCAATTTTGCAGAGAAAACACACGGTTATATGCATATCCTTAAACAAGACACTCCATTCTATTGGGATGACCAAGCCCAATGAGCCTTTGATAATATCAAACATGATCTGAATCATTCACCTGTGATACACCCCCCAAATTATTCAAAGGATTTTCTCTTATATATTGTTGCCTCCACTACTACCATTGCTATGGTTATGGTGCAAAAAAATCCTGACAGTCAGGAGCACGTGATCTACTATGCTAGTAAGAATCTTATGGATTCTGAAACCCGAAATTCACGCGTGGAGAAATTAGCATTGGCCAGGGTCATTGCTGTTCAAAAATTTCGTCACTACATTTTGCTCTACACAACCACTATATTGGTAGACCAAAACCCTATGTATTACATCCTGAATTGTCAGGTTCTCAAGGGCAAGTACTCCCAATGGATAGTCATACTAGAAGAGTTTGATCTGGAATTTTCCAAAGCCACATCAAATAAATCATTGGTCTTTTCCAAGCTCATGTGTGATCTTCCTCATGCTTCAATGAAGTCTGAGCCTAGTGATTCATTTTCAGATGAATTCTTGTTCCTAATAAGCACTATTGACCCATGGTATGGATATTTGCTCATTTATCTCCAAACAAAAAGATTTCATCCAAATATATCCCGTGATGATCGTCATCGTATCTGTCACCATGCAAAATACTACCTCATCTTGAATGACACTTTGTATAGACGTGGTATCGATTCCATTCTCCGACGATGCCTCACCCATGAGGAAGCTGAACAAGAGTTGAATGATTTCCACTCTGGAGCATGTAGAGGTAATTTATCCGGGATGGCTACAACCCATAAAATCCTTCACGCTAGCTATTTCTGGCCTTCAGTCTTTAAAGATTGTCACGAGGCTGTCAAGAAATGCCCACCCTGTCAACATTTTTATCCGAAAAAGCGCACTCATCCTGCTCTGCTACACCCCGTCATTTCTGTTGGACCGTTTTCCAAATGGGGGATTGACTATTTTACAAAGTGGGATAAGGCCATGCCTACATATGCAGAGGACGGTAAGACTACCGCTCTCTTCTTGTTCAATCATGTGATAGCTAGATTCGGATTCCCGCAGTCCATAGTTATTGATCACAGATCACATTTCCGTAATCAAATGATGGAGGAACTAAGTGCCAAGCTAGGTTTTCATCATGAAAACTCTATGCCCTATTATCCGCAAGCTAATGGTCAAGTAGAGGCCAATAATAAAGTTTTGAAAATGATGCTTCGTCAGATGGTTGGAGACCATAAATCCAACTGGAACCATATCATTTTCTCCGCTCTATGGGCTTACAGGACTTCGGTGAAAATAGCTACTGGTTTCACACCTTTCCATCTTGTCTATGGACTCGAAGCTGTCTTGCCGATTCAATGTCAGATTCCATCCTTGAAACTTGTCGTCGAACTTCTCCCAGACACTTTCACAGAGGAAAAGAGATTTTTGTACTTGAACAACCTTGACGAAACTAGGAGAGATGCTTCCTTGGTTAATGAGGCACACAAGAAACGCGTCAAGGTGCAATATGACAAATTTGTCCAACCTCGTGCCTTTAACAAGGGTGACCTAGTTTTGACTTACGACCAGAGATATGACAAACTAGGGAAATGAAAGTTCGAATCCATGTGGTATGGTCCTTTCATTATTTCCAAAGTTTTAGAGAAAGGGGCCTACGAGCTCGTAGAATACGATGGAATCCCTTTAGGACAACCTCGCAATGGGTTGTACCTGAAGAGGTACTATGCCTAGATCTCTCTTGGATAGTATCTTGTATATATGTATATTACTTGAATTTCATTGTGCTTAAGTATTTTCAATATTGTTTTGAGTTTAGTGTCTTGTTGTGCCCCTACCCAGCAGCCTTTAAAAAACATTATTTCATCAAATAAAATTGTATTTTATTTTTGATGAAATGTTTGAATTTCATATAGAAAACCTAAAGAATTGATAGCTATTGAAATGGTGACATTCCAGAAGCTACTGAAACAATGAAATTAAATGTTTTTAAGGAAAACCTTTGTGAACTATGGATTAGTTGACAAAATCACTACTTTGGGATTATTATTTTGAATGGATTTGCGTTGAAAATCATGGGAAAAGTGATAATAATTTGTCATGATCTAATCTTGAAACCTTATCCAATGATTTATCATTTGATTTTATTATGTGATTTTGTTATCATAAGTATTTATAAGGTTTTGAAATTTGAAGGTTGATTATTGTATTTTTTGGCGCCTTATCAAAGTTCATTCGAATTATATTTCCAAAGTTTTTTTTGTTCAATCTAAGAATCACTCATAACACAACCTTATTATTTGATCTTTATAATGGGCCTCATATGTCATGTAAAAGTCGAGGTTGATATTTTGGGTTATGGGATTTGTATTTCACATAGCATATCTCCCATTCCTAAAAGGTTGAATCTATTATACAGTAAGATGTGGATGCATTTTGTTCAAAAGGCCAAGGATGGATGCTTGGATGTCATTGAGAGTTATATATTTTGGAATATGCATGAGCTTAAATAATATGAGCATTCTCAGTATTGGTAATATTGGTGGACTTTCCTCCACATGGGTGAAAGACAAAGTAACCATGAATATTATTGGATATTCTCCACATGAAACGACAACCAAAGAGTATTTTAATCAATAAAGAATTATTTCATGGATTAAAATATGATGATTATATTGAAAGGAGATTTATGGTAGTAAAACTTTTAGCATTTTTGCAATTAATGCCATATCTTGTTTTCATAAATCACCAACACAGCTGGATCGACAGTCACGTTGCTTTGTGATATGATCAATCTCACAGCGATCTCAAAGAATTTTTGTATCAGATATCACATAGTTCGTGAGAGATTGTTGAATTGATGATAATCTGTCAATGAGGTAGATTCTCCGGAAGGGAAGAAATAATACTGATTATGTGCGAAATCATTGCCCAAATCTGCTGAGCTGTACGAGATCGCGGAAAGGTTTAGATGTCATTGCACGGTGCTAAACAATCTCTATTTTTTTTTGCCACTTCGACTCAATCTGAAGATCTGTTAGTGAAGATTATGGGTATGCGATCAAACCAGTGGGAATACAGTCTATTTTTGAAGGCAAGGTGAAAGTAAAAAAACAAGCAATTGATTGTTATCGCCGGATTGTTGAAAGGAATAGGAATTTTACACCACGTCCAGCGTAAAAGGGAAGTCTCTGATTCTCCATCATTTATCTTTCATGATATTTCTGTTGTTTTATTGTGCAATTTAAACATGGAGTGGAAAAGGAGTCGGTTAATATTCTATGCTATCATTTCTTCATAAATATCTTTTACTAGAATTGATGTGGAAAATAGAATGCACAATATCAGTAATTCAATTGTCATATTAAAAATTGTTCACATTTATGATTTTCGGAATGATGCAGGTTAAAGGAGGTAACCACGGCGAAATGAGAGGTCACGTTCATCGAAATATGATGATGGTATCCTCAGGGGTTGATCATACCCGGGATTCTCGAAATATTTTCGTTGCAGATCCTTCCATCTATCAACAAACTGATTGGCATTTTATTTCACAGAAAACGCGTTTTTAAATAGACAGGTGTTTTTCCAGGATTCACTACTCATAAATGGAGAAAGATCTCAAAAATCCGCCACATGGGTTTTCTCCAGAACGGACCCATTTAGTTTTACTCAAGGATATTTCCCCAGAAAGTGAGGGATTCTCATAGATTTTTTGGATCCTTTGAACACGATTTCTGCAGTTGCGGCCGGCAAAGAAACGGTTCTTTCCAGAAATTTGCCAGTGCAAAGCTCAAATCGGATTTTCTTCTGATCTTTGTTTATTTAAATCAGGGGAATTTGATTGCAGAGATGGGGGGGGAGTCTCTATTTGAGGAATTATTTCTTCAAGAAGGTCAAAATGCATCATTGCTGAGAGGTTGGAGCTGTTCTTTCTTCTCAGGTAGGGTTGATAGTTTGGGGAAAGGAGAAGACCAGATCACTGTTTGATCTTCCTGTGGCTTGAGACAGTTTGCTGTCAGCAGCTATAGCATGTTAAACTGGTGATACTTAATATATGTTTGCAGTTTTTATACTTTGCATATGGTTTATGGTATCTCTTGATCTTGTCATCATTTTCTTATATTATTAATGTTTGTCACAACATTCTTTAAAGAAGTTTTGCAAATATATTTTGTATGATTATCGACTTTTACTGTTTCGATTTTGCTGATATGTCATACTGTGAATTTGATGATTGACATCATAGCATATGTGATACATTGTGATTACTGCATGATCTTGTTAATGTCTGAATGTTTTTTTAAATATTTTCAAGAGTATTCATCCAGTAGTTTTATCAGCAGAATTTCATTACAGTTTAAAGATTCTTTTCACTCTTGATCAGGATAAGATCGAGAATAGATTAATAGTTGTTTTCTTTTAAATTATTTTATGAAAAACAGCCAGTGAATCAGATCTTTACATGCATATCACATTCTGGTTATTTTCTTATCTTATGATCAATGTACATGTGTTTATACTATTTTTTTTTGTAATCTGTACAGCCTACTAACATTCGATTAACTTGTTTCATTCTTGTATTATAGATTGATTGAGGTAGATTAATTTTTAATTAGTTTGTAATATATTAATTAAGTAGTAATTATATTACTAATTTATTGGTAATCAGATTAACTAGTTTAATTTGTACATTCGTAGGTATTTAGTAGATTTAATTAACCAAAACAATAGCTTTAGTTTTATTTATAGACTTTCAGGCTAACAGAGCCTTTAAACCTGTCGGGAACAACCATCCCAAACAGCTTGGAGCCTACTTTAAGGATCTCGGTCTGGGTTGTTTTCCCCCGTTATGTGCATAGTCACATATGCCCGTCAACATGTCTGTATCTATTTATACCATGTTTTGGTCATGCAGAGCAGATGGCTTTCTACAGCTTCATTGATGGTGCTTGCTGCCACACTTTAAATCTTGCCTCAGTTGCTTGGGTTCTTTATTTCCCAGCTTACGATTTGGTTAGTTCAGGAGTGGTTTGTATTGGTCCCTCTACCAACAATATCACTGAGTATCGAGCAATCATAGGTCTTCTTACTGAAGCTACCTCCCAAGATGTTTGCAACTTGGTAGTCTTGATGGACTCACAACTTGTGGTTTGTCATCTAAACCATGCTTATACCATTAGGAATCTTGTGCTTCTTTGTCTTTTTCGGAGGGTACATTTTTTAGAAAGGTCATTTAAAACTATCACCTATAGGCATATCGCTAGAGAACATAATGTATTTACTGACTCATTCGCTAATTACATCCTATATTAGCATATTGCCCATTCATGACATGAAAATCAAACATAGTTCATTGTAAATAAACTATAAGAGACACATAAAACTCATGTAAAATACATTCACCATTTGAGACGTATAAACACCAAGTAAAAGTCTGTATATATATATATATATATATGAACATGTTTTACAAAAATTAGGTCATGAGACCTCATCTAAAGCGCGTAGGATTTCAGGTAAAAAACCACCATACAAAAATCCTGAAGCTATCAGCTTTCAATGGATCCATCATGCACTCATCGTATAATGATGCTCATGGTAACACATCACTGCCCGAGCTACTCTACGTAGCAGTCTGTTAAAGCAACCCAGTACTCCCATTGTAGGCCTCTAATACCTCAGTGGGAGGTCATCAATAGAAGCATCAGGGATTTCTAGGGTCAACCTCTCTAGGTTCTCCTCTAACTCCCCTGTCACATCGTTGCCCTGTGGTACAAAACAGGCTCCAGTTCACCTATCCAAAGGGGAGGCTCCCCTAGGTCGTGCTACTTCGACATCTGCATGAAAACATTCAAGTCTTGTTAATAAACATAAAAAATATAAAACATAAAAACACTATTTCCATTTTAGGGTCTTTTGTTTCTTACCGATGTCACCCCACTATCCACTAGGTGGGAGCGGTAGGTCAGGGTCACCACTAAAGTCAGTGCCCACATATGCATAGTTGTCCACCATGAGGAGCTGATCTCTCAACCATCAAAATAATGAGTCACTGAAATTTACCTTCCCCGTACTTCCTCTCGTACAGGCCATAATCCAGACCCACCTCTACATGTGAGGGTCCCGTGCCCTCAACTCTATAATGACCACCTAGGGTCTCATCTATGGAACTCGCTCGAAGAAGAAGCAAGCTAGAATGGAACCGAAAAAAATTGCTTCAGCTCCCCCTACCGACACTTGGTCTGCTGATCCTTGAAGATCGGAAGTAGGGCTTCCACCCAGTTAAATACTGTAGGTGACATGGTCTCTATGGTGTATAGCATATGAGCTCTAGATTCCTGGTGTACTCCTTGGCTTCCCACCACTCTCTACATGGTAAACAAGACAGTCCATAGAGGGCCATCCACCACTACTTTTATGGGAATTTTCTTCCCCGATGTCCAAGTCCCAAGAATGCAGTGATGTTCTATCAACTCCTGAGTAGTAATGTCCCCCCCCCATGGGAACTAGTCAGCGAGATGGGAGCACCCCATCTTGAAAGGCCAGTCAGGAAGTAGATGTCCTCTACCTAAAATATCAAAATATTGTTGCTCTAGATTCCACATCCGGAGTATATGCTCTAGTAGTCTCTCATGCGATACCATACTGGGTGTGCAGAAGAACTTTAAGAGTCCGCAGTCTCTCAATGCAGCTATGCAACCCACATTTCGTTCGATGAAGGCATTGTCATTATCATGTTGCCTCTCTTTCCATATGACCATTTTTTATCAACAAGAACATATCCAAAACCATCACAAGACTTATTAGAAGCATTCCTAATTATTCAAATCAATAAAAATGAGCTAATTTTTCTTGTGCAACCATTTATATTTCTCCGCAGTCAGCACCTCTTGTGTCCCATTGAGGATAGGCGGTGGCACCGCTTATGTGCTATTTTTTCGGCATGGTTCTAGCGGGGTACCACTTATCCCGTAAGGGATAAGAGCGGTGCCCACTTCTATGATTTTAGGACTTGCCATATAAGCCCAAAACACCATTAAAAATCAAAATTGAAGGCATGAAATGAAAGAGTAGGGTCTAGGCTATTACCTGGAACTGACGATGTGCGAATCCGACGGTGGATGCTCTTGATATCAACAACTCAAAATATGGATAAGAAATGCTCCAAAGGTTCTCCACTATGGGTAAATAGTAAAATGTTTTGATTTTTTACTATTTACATGACTTTTATATACATTTTAGGGTTTGACATGCTATAGTTTTTTTTTTAAATCGTTTATTACTCAAATTCTATCAATCGTAATCCTTTGATGTCAGTTATTGGGGAATTTAACACTTGTTTTTGAGTCATTGTAGGATAGAAGAGCAATAGCGGTAAAGTTTTGGGATTTCATTTTTTACTTTTTCGTACTACCATAAAATGGAAAAAGTATTTTTACCATTTATTGTGACACTTTGGTCACGCTCTCAAAACTTAGCATCAAAGGTACGAGACTGTTTCTGATTCTTTTCAGGCTCATAAAATCTCTCATCGTGAAAAGAGACCTAGTGGAGTCTTGTTTAAACTCTTTTCAATCTCCTTAAATACAAAAAGATTGTCGAGTGATCTTGTCTCCTTCGTGCTCGTTAAAGCATTTCAAGAGTCGTTCATCTGACAGTAGGTTATCACTTTTTCATTTTAGGTGAACTATTTTATGAAAAAGGACCCTATGGAGTCTTCTTCTGTGCTCATTTAGACTCTCTAAACATGAATGATACCAAGTTTTTTTTCATTGGACTCGTTAAATTAAACATTGAGATACCCTTTTTGGGGGATGAACCCCTCCTCTCTCAGGTTTGTAAAACATATGATTTTGGACTCGTCTTTGGACAAGCTATAACGAGTGTTTGTTACCCTCTTTGAACTCGTAAAACTGAAAAGAGGCATTCATCAACCATGATGGGGATAATGGGAAGGGAATCATTTTGCAAATAAATGGTAGTAGTTTGCCATTACCTTTGAAAATGGCACTTTTTCTGCATATCATTTCAGTTAATTGGGTATTCAACTGATCTCTATGGCAATCCACTTTCATGATTCATGCCACTCTTTTGATCTTTCAAAAGAATGCATTATCTACCGTCATATTGTGTGTTTTTCTAGTTAGTCATGCTGCCAAGTATTTTGTCGTGCCTCCCGATGTTCAAAGGGAAGTTGAAGAAGTTTTACCTCTGCAGTCAAAACAGTCTCTGTGTTAGTACTTTTGAGTCAGTCTTATGTTTACTACATTCATATCATTTTAGAACTATGTTCTGAGTTTCATGTCATCGATGTGGGACTCATCATGGCCCTCCTTCGACGAGACTATTCCCTTCTACATCAGCTCATCATCCAGGAAATAGTATTAGAAACAAAACTTAGTACCTTGAGATCTATATACCTTAAGGACAGATTCTCTCACTCTCGACATAGGTTTACATCATTGATATTTGATCAATAGAATCGACTGGGTGTTCGATATTGGGACATCTATTCATGCTCAGTAGATTGTACTAGGGTACCTTGGGAATCATTGACATCAATGATGATCTCCCTCACACGTGTTAATGGTTCACACCATTTGCCAGTAATCAAGTGGTTTCTACCATGTTCGACTTTAGATCATTGTAATCACATGGATAGAATCATACTTTGTGGAAGACGAGACAAAGACCCTGGGTATTTGTTTAGTGTTCATTTCTTTCCCCAGGTTGCGATGGAGTTTTGTATATCTAGCATGGATCCACATTTGTATGGTCATGGCTATGCTCAAATTTGCGTATGTATGACATAGATCTACGTTGTATGTCTGGTATCTACGTCCAAGTTTGAGTCCTCTATCACATGGATCTACACTGTATTCTAATATCCATGCTTATCTATTCCTCTCATGGATCTACCTTGTATTGGTCTGCAGCCATGAGTTGGTTACATTTGTATATGAGTCAAAATTATTGATGTACTACAGATAACTATTGGATGACATTCTCTGACCGAGCTGACATTTTCAACTTGAAGTGAGAACTTGTTCTCTCAAAGCTCTCGCTTATCGTATCCCTCTAAGTCTCATGCTTTGGGGGGAATCTTGTTATACCTAAATCCTATCAACATCATGTGATGAGACCCTTAACTTCCATGTTTTCCCTTAATCCCAACACTTAGAGTGGAAACTTTCTCTATTTGTCAATTCTACTTGAAAAAACCTAGCACCGCACTTACCTTGTGGCTGATGAGTGGTGTCTTTCTCAACACCACCTATATCTTGTTATAGAGAAGCAGTGCCACCACCTATGGTCTTTAGTCTTAAAGCGGTTCTCATCTAAACCACTTTGTCATAAGGGAACAAAAGCGGTACCTTGGGTAAAATGGGAAAAAGAGAAGTTTCTCGAGGCTTCTAGAACTTGAGCCTCATTTCCTCCCTTATCCCTATCATTATGGGTTAGTTTGATCTCAAGATCCCCCATGGTAAGATCTTGGAGCCACCTCACCCACAATTCTCTCAACTATTCCTATCCATTGAGCCTTATAAATACAAGCTGATATCCATAGTTGAGGGGGAGAACTATAGAGGTATTGTTATGCTATTGGATTGACTACCTAGTCCAAATCATTGGAGAGTATAGACAGCAAAGTTGGAGCTTATGGGGATGAAGTGTTTGTCTCGTGGAGGGGCTTGTCGACACTAAGGAAACATTCTCAATGCAAAGCTGATTTCCGTCCCACATTACTGTTGTTTTGATTTCACATGTACATGTTGCTAGATTCCTTAGTCACTAGCATGGATAAGTAGATGGTTTTCTAGTAGTTTTTATGTGCTTGTATGTTTGATATGTTTGCAGGTACACAGGTTCACAATCAAAGCAGTATTCCAGGTGTCTATAGTATTCAAGGAAGGTCTTCATCCTTTGTCATTCACTCATTTGTTCTAGATCTGAACCATTTAGACCAGAGGAACAACTTCTATCTGTAGAAGGTGCAATATTCCTGATAACAGACATATGTCATTTTAGATTCCCTATATGGTCTAAGGGTTTCCCCAAAAATTATAGGAATGGTAGCATAGCAAAGGTCAAAATAATGTTTCATCCCACTAATGTTCCCCAATGTATAGGCAAAATCATTCCATAAGAGGGGGGGCATCAATGATCACCACATCCATCATTATATATTTCCAAGGTATTTAAACCATCCCATAATGAGGAGTCAACAAATCTACCCAATTCATCAGGGATTCAACATGCTTTAGCTCAACCCAGTCCATAAGGGAACATGCAAAAAATAACCTTATTCTATTGAGGAGTCAACAACTATACCTAGTTCATCATAGAGTCAACATGTACCAACTCAATCCAGTCCATTGACGAACATGCAATAACTCAAATCAATCCATCAAGGAGTCAACAAATCTACCCAGTCCATCAGAGAATCAACATGCTTCAGCTCAATCTAGTCTATTGGAGAGCCTACATGTAATATGCACCAGTATTCACCAATATGCACTATCATCTCCATCCCTTCACAAGGTGTCCGAGAGATCTCCACATTCCTTCAAATAATCTCCATGAGCATGCATGAAATCTCTCCATCCCTTCACATGATGTTTAAGTGATTGCCACACTCTTTCTCAGGGTGTCTAGGAGAATCCACTGGCCTCTCCACCCCTTCTCAGGGTGTTCGAGATATCTTCCCACTCCTTCTTAGGGTGTTCGATAGATCTCCCCACTCCTTCTCAGAGTGTCTAAAATAATACAATGGCCTCTCCACCCCTTCTTAGGGTGTCTGAGAGATCTCCCCACTCCTTCTTAGAGTGTTTGGGAGAATGCAATGGCCTTTCCACCCCTTCACAGGGTTTCTCAGAAATATCCCCACTCCATCATAGAGTCTCCAAGAGAATGTAAGAGAATCATTCTCCCCTCTTATAAAGGGGAAAAATCATGGGACCAATCTCTCTACTCCTTCACAGAGTGTCCGAGAGTAAACAAAACCTTCCCTCTTAGCGAGGGAAACAATCATGTAATTAATATCCCCACTCCTTCATAGAGTGTTAGAGATTAAAGTCAACATTCCCTCTTAATGAGGGAGTCAACATGGGACTAAGATCAAACCCTGGGACATGTTCTCTTCGTAGAATCTTATGGGAACCTATAGAACTGCACACATATAAACTAACAAAGTAATCAAATCTATTAGGGGAAAACACTTTTGTCCTACCTTATTCAAAACATGAAATGAAAATAACATTTTTTTGTTTAAATAAATGAAATAACAACAAGTCACATGGCTGAATTCATACATCTACATGAGAGAGTATCAAGAGACTAGTCTCCCCACCCAATCACAGGGTTCCCATGAGATCTCCCCACTCCTTATTAGAGTGTCCAGGAGAATATATGGCACTTCCATTGGATCACTCACCCTTCACCAATGTACATGGATAATATTGGAGGAACGCTTGTCTGATATTGCAATCAAAACATCTCCATGCTTGTGGCATCTCCCTTTGTGCTATGGCACCTTTATCCATTTGTATCTCAACATCATGCTCCCTCTATATATGATCATCTTTCTCCCTATTTGGAGTTTCCCACAGGCTATTCCATCAACTTATATGATGTAGCACGTCGGATTCTAATATTAACACTAGCTCTCATAGAGCAAATGAGCACAGTTCTGTACTAAAATGTAATTATTTGTCTTAGTGAAGACCATGTAAAGCAAGGATCCTTTAATTTTTTATTTGAATCAAAATGGCATCATCATTAGTGTAGCCATGTACTCATAGACATCATGTTATATCTGGTCAGGATCTCTACTGTGTTCTTCCCTTATCTTAGAAATACCTCATCAGGTCTCTGCAACACTATCAATAAGTGATGCAATATGCCAAGATCCTTATCTCAATATCAGAGGAAAATCTCTTTGTATCTAATAATAAATCTCTCTATCTTGGTGAGGAGCAGATCACCAGTATATAGCATTGTGAATAAGGGATCATCATCAACAATACGTTCTGATCTCCGAGGCACAAATCTAACTGAATGGATGTATATCTCCTCAAAAATAAATTGTGTAGTTGTTGTCCCTGAGGACTATCATGCTCTAATCTATTTTTCATGACTCCAACTGGAGTCCAACTACTTTCCTTAATCATCAAAGGAACAAACATCTATAGTAGAGATATCAACATCCATTGGAGCCTCCTACTCCCAATCACCAATATTTATATGAGATCCTCTGGACTTGTGGTTCATGAGTTTGCATATGGATGGATGTATTAAATCCATGTCTGTCTATTGTCATTGTTGGAAATTCATGACTTCTATGGAAGCCATCCTTCTTCATGATCTATAGTATGAGCTAAGAGTCATGCTCCTAGAAGCTTCCCGCTTCTGATCATATTTCTCTCTCTCGATCACTGAATACAAACAATATCTATATTTCCATCACTTATTCTTCAGAAAACGTCTCATCATTCTTATCTTGTAGGCCAAATCATATGGTCTTTCCCTACAAGTCAAATTCAGTCAAATAGTTAGAAACATTGAGTAATCAAATTCAATTAATCCAAGGTCAATAGTTCACATAGTTATGTAAGAATATTAGCTAATGCTTCAATACAACATTCATATATATCCAAAGCATGTTTGGTAACTATCTATATTCCTTCTATATCCATTAGAACATACTATCAAGAGTGTGCACTACTCTCAACATGTTATAAGGAGATATCATCCTATATAAGCTCATGGAATGTTGTGGAACACTATAGGCTATTTAAACAATGATAACATGTACTACATGAGCCTATTGTTCATTAATAAAAAGAACTATATAACATGCTCAAAAAAATTCCCAATTCTAGGAATACAAATCTGCATACAACCTTTTATGAATACATATTCAGAACATTCTGATCTGATCTAAAAGAGATAGTAACAATTGAAAATCCAAATACTTGTATTTTATTATTTTGTGGGTGGGATCCCACTTCCTCCTTGTAGGAATCATTAGAGTCCTCTATTATTCATCTTATTGCTAGAATCCCATCACAATCTGGATATTCATACATTACTAATGATAATCACATCATATCAACATGGAGAGTACTAGAATAAGAACTCATTTCGATGATCTTCTGCACTTCCTTTAGAATCATCATTCCTTGAATTATTATGTGGAGCATCTTCATCGATATCAATAGTTAAGGCTCGATGTTTTCTCTTTTTCAAACCATGAAACTGTCTGGCATAGTGACCATACTTTTGACTTTTGAAGCATTGGATATGTGAAATATCCTTCATCTTCTTTTTTCCTAGAGTGGGACATGATCTTTCACCTTTGTCTTTCTTTCCATGATATTTTATTTACTTACCTTTTCCCTTCATGACATCATATGTAAGGGCTTTGTTTTCTTCATGTTGAGTTCCATGCAATCTACCTCTAGTTGCAAGTCTAGTCTTTTCTTGTGTACAATGTTCCCATAATCAATCAAACTTGGGTAACTTAAACCACCCACTAATACTTTGGATGAGTGGTTCCCAAGAGGGAGGGAGACCATTAAGTGTCATCATGACAAGTTCTCTATTTTCAATTAATTCTCCAATGGTGCTCAATTCATCTCTTAGCTCATAAATCTTCATGAAGTAGGTAGCAGTTGAGTTTGATCTTGTCATATTTATGTTGGATAGTTGTTGTCTTAGGGAAACATCTCGGTTGATGTTGTTATTTTTAAACAACTTCTTCAACACTCCAAACATCTTCCTGGACATCTTCTTTTGAGAAATTTGAGGGACCAAGTGTCTTTTACTGAATCTATCAAGATCCTTCTTGCTTGAGAATCATTCTTCTTCCATTAAGTCTTCTTAGCTTCCTCTTTTGGTTCTGGAACCTTCTCACTAACAAAATTTAGGAGATCATTTTCTTCCAGGATAATGAGAATCCTAGACTTCCAAAAGCTGAATTTGGAAGCCCCAATCAAGTCTATCTTCAACCTTCATGCCAATCATCTTGAATGCAAACTAAAACTAATTCAGAACCCTAGTAGGATCTAGATCAGAAATGAAGTTTGGATTCTTACAAATATGGTTCCAAAGATAAATGTGCTCTCCTAGGGAAAGTTGAATATACCTTTTTTTTCTCCTAGATCTATGGACAAAACCGAAAAAAGGTTTGATCTATACTAATTAGATGGTCATTCAAATAATTTTATGAGCATGAACGAAACCAAGTTTGCTCAGAGATATTTTCTTTGTCATATTTTATGGTCTGAATGTCCAAAAAAACATAAAAGGACACAAAGGGAATCGTTCCTAGCTGGAAGGTTCTAGGGTGGTCCTTTTATTTAATTAGTCTACATAGTCTAAAAAAGGGATAAATGATGCCACATGGACGCCCTTTCAAATACTCTAACGAGCATGAAAGGAAGCAAGCGTTCTCGAAAAACTTTTCATTCTTTAAGGAGTCATAAAATAGCTTAACAAAAACTCCATAATGGTCAGTCAAGCAAGGAGGAAGTGTTCGATGTACCAAAAGAGGTGATGTTGGGATCATGGCTGACAGAGAGAAAAATAATAATGGAATACTGGTGGGGCATCCTTGAGAGATGATGAATGATGGTATCATAAGGGAAAGTTTGCAGTATGGATGGAGCAGAGGGCTCATGAACATGCCAATACATAGGGGTTTGACTTGCTTGGTGTCACACAAATTGAGGTAAGTCCAGGAAATGGACAAAAAAAATATAGGGAGATCATGAGATGTGAGTCCCATAGGTGGACAAAGTGTGAAAAAACAAACTCGTTGGTGTGAATGGCATGAAAAACAAACGTCTGATGACTCTATTGTTTGGGTACACAGGGTACTCCGAAAGGACCGAACACCTAGAGCAACCACTTCACACAAATGAATCACATATCAATACACCGATGTTTGTCATGTGGTTAAAACCCTCAAGAGGGAAACAGTCCATGGCCCTAGCCAAATAGATACTTGGAGCAATTTATTATGCAAAAGAGAGAAAGTTACATGAGCTTCTCATAATCGATCAACTAGCCAAGGACCCTCCATGCTCTTTAAATAGAGATCATGGACTAATCGGGTGTGTTAAGTCATGATTTTGTCTTCCTTAGTTTTATGCTTTTATTTATGTTTTTGAACCTTACTAGTATTTTTGCTTCTAGGAAATTTTGTTTACAAAGGTTAATTTTGAGTTCAAGCTTTTAATTTTCATGATTTTGATTTTTCTTATTTTTAAGCCTGCTTTTATAAATTTTGCTTAGATTTCATTCTTGAAGGGTTCTACAAGGTATATATTGATTAAATGGTTTCATAAATGACACTAAGATCAAGATTAATCATATAAACCAAGTCTTAAACCTGATTAGTGATTTAATGAGATGAAATTATGAGTTTCGACTTTCTTGTAGCGCAAGAGCGAAACTAATACACTAGAGCACTACAAGAAAGTCACGAGTGCCAAAATAGTCATTTTTCAGCCCGATTTTTTGGGGGGTTTCATCCTTGAGGTTTTAACCACAGCAATTATCACATTTGATACATGTCTTGCATAAGTTTATCATTGAAATAGGTGGATGATCATCATATGAGATAGATCGTGGTGACTACATGTAGCACAGGGTAAATGATGACAGTGGGTGGAATGAAGTAGAGATTTTCGGGAATATGTTCCTGATCTGAAGGATATGAAGGATATTGAAAATTGTGGGGAAAACACATTGCTGAGAAATCGAAGTTTTTACAACTGAATGAGGAATTAGGACTTCCAGCAGCGATTGTTTGAAGTGGTATGGACAGTTAGAGACAGGTGGAATGTCAAATTAGACACCTAAACATTGAAGTGATTGCATTCCAGCACTTGTATTGATCTTTTGAGCAGAACATAAATCACAAAAACCCCAAATGCATGCGAACATAACGACTGATCGAAACAGGGGCAGCTGAAATGGTAGGAGAAAGAGGTGATGAAATGGAAGAAATGAACAATATTCCTCTTTTAATGGGAATGGAAGCTCAGACTCGCAGCAGCCATAGTACGCCGATGATTCCGATCTTTGTAGACACTAATATGGACACCCATCTGGCCCTCTCGGCATCTCCCTCGGAGACTATTTATTATCTCAGAGCAAAAATCAGGAAAGGGCATTTGTCATGCTTCCCTCATCTTGGAGAAATTGTTGTTGGTGCTTTGATGGTCAAACGCAAATCCTTGTTCTATCATCTTGTTGATTCAATGCTTGTTGGAAGTGCTTTTCATGGGTTAAAAGGGACCAAGTTTCTTTTAGTTGAAATTTCTCAGCCAAATTTACATATTGATCAAGGAGGCCCCAGAGCAAACATAACAAACTTTGAGAATAATAGTCTATTGAAGAATTATCATTCAAATGAACTACAAGCTGATGACAAAAGGTTGTCAAATAATGGTTCAGTAAAGATAGTCACCAAGAGCATGTCAGATTATACGATTTGCCAAAAGCCTTCTTTACTTGCAGGTGGAATGGATGCAACTCAGGCTTCTATGATGGACTTGCACCATGGAAAACTTCTAACGGTGGATGATTATGAGGAATGCATCATGGAAGATCATAATCCACAGCCATTTCTGAATCCAGAAATTCCAGTGGGAGCTGGTGAAAAGATCGAAAAAACAAATTCACCTCCTTTATTGTTAAATGGCACTGATGGGGAAACTAGAATTCCAAATGACTCTCAAATTTGGAATGTTCAGAGGCATTCTAATGAGCAATCTAATCAGACTGTGCCTGATTTACAAAATTGGAGATCAGTAAAATAGAAAAAGAGTAAATCAGTTTTTCAGGGTAGTCAAGTCCTGGAAGGTTGTGATCAGCTAAGCAAGAGCACACAATTCCTGGATGAAAATAAGGAGAGGAATGGCACCTATAATCACTAAGGAGGCTTATGCTGACAGTGATATTGGAACGAAGAATAGAAATAATGAGAAATGTGACAGTGGGAAGAAGAAGGTCAAACTGTCAAAAATAAGTTCATCAAAAGAGAGCCAAGAAAGGTGTGTGGGCATTAACAATAGACTGATAGATGCAGTAGTTGAAAAAAGTGGTAACTCAGGCCTACACGCAAAGGATGAATTGAAGAAACCAAAGGACACTCATGTTTTCTTCATCAGACAAAAAGCAAGAAATTGACAGTGACAGCCTAAGATGTCAAGCCCCATCTAAAAAATTTCTTCACAAATCGACACACGTAACACAATTGGACACTAATGACATGTCTTATACAAGGAAAGGTTCAAAAGAACACCAATGCATTGTTAATTCAACTGAAAAGATTCATTCTGTAAATTGAAAGGTTTCCTCTGAAAGAAACATTGTTGAGAATTCATGTCATAAGTTAAAGCAGGCTAAGAGCTCTGCTACTGTAGATGGTTTTGATAGAATTCAATCTTCAAAAGAGAAGAAAGATAATGGTTTTCAAACTAAGGAGACCGAGATTGTTGAAAATGATGTACCAGCAGAAATAATTGTTGCTGAAAATATTGCACCTGTAGAGACAATTTCAGATGAAAAAGAGGATATTGAAATGCAAAGATTATTGAGAACTATGCTCTATTTTTCTTGTTTTGGGTTATTGAAATTGAATGTAGACCACAAGCTGATGGAGATGAATATTAGAAAACAAAAAGAGGTTTTTGTTAATAAGATACCCATTCACAAAAAACTCTCTCATTTTTTCAACAGCTATCAAGGTTTGAAAGATTCAGTTTAATTTTTACAGCCTATTTCTCAGGATTTTAAAAATATTTAATATTTTCCTGTTTTAGTGTTCATATTGTGGGGAATATTATGATTTATTGGAGACTAATTTTTAAAAACAAAGAGAGGTTTTTGTCCATCACAGACCCATGCACAAAAACCTCTCTCATTTTTTACACAGGTGTTAGGGATTGAGAGATATGGAATCTTCTTTGACACCTATTTTTCAGAAATTCGCCATATTTACTAGGAATCCAATTTTGCTATTTTTAGTCAATTAGTTGAAAGTTAGTTAATGTAACTGCTGGGTAGTTTCAATTTTGACCTAATGAAGGGAAGACAGAACTACTTCTTTGTAATTATAAAATATGGACAAGGGTACAGGAAAAGGGTTCGATTTTTTGGCTAGCTAGAGGTCTCCAGACTTGTTCATAAGCTAAGTAAATGAATCTTATGTGTATTTGAAGAACTGATTATGAAATATATGCTCCATTTTACCCTTCAGTTTGTTCTCTGGCTTCATCTATAGCTTGTTTTAGCTACTCAATTGGTAATTTCATTTCTGGTTTAAAGTTTTTATGCTTGTAGTGCTTGCCATTTGTGGATGAACTTTAGTGCTATTTTCTGTTGGATACATGGTTATTATGTTATGCATCTTAGTTTTTCTATGCTTGTGATTTAGTTCTTATTTGGGTTATGAATGGATTCCCTCTTATCACCAAACCTCACAACTATAAAACCTTAAAAGCCCTAAAAAACCCTATTTTGTTTTATTGAGATATTTGAGATTGTGTTGGCTTGTTCTCTTGTAGTCTAGGAACAATTTCTGGCATAAACAGGGTGTTAAGCCATTGATCAATGGTAGGTATGATCTAAGAGAAGTTGAACTGTCAAATCACTCTATGTCTAGAACATATTATGACCATCGGATTAGAATATTTACAAATGCATACTAATGCATACTAAAGAAGCACACTTTTACCTAACGGATATATTACACAAGTTGATCTTAACTAACTCCTAAGTGTCTAAATATCTTAACATCCCCCCTTAAGAACAAATTAGGATAGGATTGAAGGATTTACAAAAGTGACACTATTAGGAGAAGGAAGGAGGCATTAGAGCCTATCCACCCTTAAGGACACATTCCTGAACTCCTAACATAAACCAAAGTTTAGAAAACTTCGCTTCTGTAAGAGACTTAGTGAAGATGTATGCAACTTGATCATCTGCAAGGAAATAGAACAATTCAATAACACGATCATGAACAAGATTTCTGATGAAGTGCATGTGTAGCTCAATGTGTTTTCTACGTTGATGTAGAACTAGATCTTTGGAAAGCTTGATGGCACTTTGATTGTCGCATCAAAGTGGAGTAAGTTGTTGCTGCTTGAATCCAAACTCTGAAAGGATCTATCGAAGCCATAAAGCTTCCTGACTGGCATTAATTGCGGCTTGATATTCTACTTTTGCTAAAGAAAGAGCAAGAGATTGTTGTTTCTTACAAGCCCAAGTGACAGGTCCAGATCCCAGACTGAAAACATAACCTGCAATAGAATTTCGATCATCAGGATCACCAACCCAATCTGAATCAGTGAAACCAACCAACAAAGGTTTTCCTCCTGTACTGTAATGAATCCCAAACTGAATTGTAACTTGAATATATCAAAGTATTCTTTTTGCTGCTTTCTAGTGACTTTCATGAGGTGTTTTCATATAACGGGAAACACGGCCAATGACAAAGGAAAGGTCAAGACGAGAATGATTCAAGTATAAGAGACTACCAACAAGCTGACGATATAAGGTGGCATCTACTTCAAGGGAAGTACAAGTGGCAGAAATTTTGACTCCAGATTGGAAGGGAGAAGGGGCTGGTTTACAATCTTCCATGTGGAAGCGACGAAGAAGGTCACAAGCATACTTAGACTGGGAAAGAAAGATTCCTTATTTTGTTTGCAAGACTTGGAGACCAAGAAAATAATGCAAATGTCCTAAGTTTGACATTTCAAAATTTTTCTTAAGACTGGATTTCACATGGGTTATAAGTTTAGGGTCACTACCGATAAGGATAAGATCATCAACATAAAGAACAAGTATGATGAGATGGTTTCCTACTTTCTTGGTATAGAAATTGGGGTCAGAATGGCATCTAGAAAAACCAATGTCAAGGAGAAAGCTATCCATTTTGGCATACCAAGATCTAGGAGCTTGCTTAAGGCCATATAAGGATTTCTTAAGGAGATAGACAAGGATAGAGTTATCCAAAACGTATCCAGGATGTTGTTCCATGTAAATTTCCTCCTGTAAATCACCATGTAAAAAGGTAGAATTAACATCCATTTGATGGACTTCCCAATTATGTAAGGATGCAATGGAAATAACAAGGCAGATGGAATTCATTTTTTTGATAGGAGCAAAGGTTTCATTCTAGTCAATCCCTTCAAATTGGGAAAAACCTTTGGCAACTAACCTTGCCTTAAGTCTTTCAACACTTCCATCTAATGCATACTTAGTTCTATAGACCCATTTACATCTAACAAGTTTTCTTCCTTTTGGAAGAGGAATAAGATCCCAAGCATCGTTCGCCATTAAGGAATGATATTATTCATCCATAGCTGCATCCCAATCTGGATTTCCTGAAGCTTCTGCAAAATTTTCTGGATCATGATTCTCAGAAACTTGAGCCAAAAGAGAAGAGGCTCACTTAAACTGAGAACATGTTCAATGTTGATCTCTAGGATCACTGGCAAGATCACCAGTTGCTTCACATGTTGAAAGGACCCATCGAGGAAGCATTGGTGCTGGTGCAACTGGAGGAACATGAGCAGGTGGAGGTGGATTTTCATCCTCACTATCATCATCAAAAACTAGAGTTGGAAACCTGTCAAGGAAGTTGGAAGAAGAAGAAGAAGGCACAGTCATTGAATCAGGCTCGCAGGACAAAGATGGCACACCCGCCAAGTTAGGCTCACAGGTCAAGAGATTTTCATCAAATTTAACATCTCTTCTAATGATTATATCATGAGAATGTGGCTGAATAAGTCTATATCTTTTTACATCTTCTGAATATCCAACAAATATGCACTTTTCACTTTTAGTTTGCAATGCTTTCCATTTTTCATCTGAAATGTGAGCCCATGCTTCACAACCAAACACACGAAAGTGACTTACATCTGGTTTAATTTTACTCCATGCTTCTTTCACTATTATACCTTGTAAAACTTTAGTGGGTGTGTGATTAACTATGTAATTTGCACAATTTATGGCCTTAGCCTAATATTGAAGACTTAGTCCCTTAGATTGGATCGTACAATTAGCCATTTCTTTTAAAGTGCGGTTCTTCCGTTCAGCTATACCATTTTGTTGTGGTGTATATGGAACAATGTGCTATTGTTGGATTCCTTGTTTAGTGCAAAAAGTAGTGAACTTGTTGTTAACATATTCTCCTCCATTGTCAGATCTTAACTTAATAATTTGATGACCAAATTGTTTTTCAGCAAAGGTCTCGTAATCCAAGAACATGTTAAATACTTCACTCTTAAGTTTTAGGAAGTAAACCCAAGTGTGTCTGGAGTAGTTATCAATGAAAGTTAAGAAATATTTGAAACCAGAAAAGGAAGTAGATGGAAGAGGGCCACACAAGTCACGATGCACAAGATCCAAGGGAACCGAGGCATGCTAAGAGGCATGTTTGTCAAAACTGTCCCGATGATGTTTTTCGAGTACACAACCGGAACAAACACCATCCTTGCAAGATACCATCGAAAGACTAGTCACCATATTGTCTTTACATGGTTATTGCAATGAGCGATAATTTAAGTACCAAATTGCTCATGCCAAAGTTTGCTCAAGTTATCATTATGAGCAACAAAAACTGAAGGAAAAGGTGATGACCCAAAGTTGTTAAATTTGTACAACGTGGTAATATCATGAACAGTTCCAGTAGCAAGGACATTTTGAGGATTTTAAAAATCCTTGATTACAACTTAGTGAGGGGTAAACGTCATAGTTTTACCTTCGCCCGAATGAGTAATTTGATAGACTGATAACAAATTGCAATAAATTTTTGGAACACATATTACATCATTGAAATGACCATTTTCTACTGGAACTATTATAGATCCTACAACACTTAGAGATCTATCATCACCAACAAATATTTTCTTGGTGTTACATTCATGCATAGTAGAAAAGATGGCTTGATCCTTAGCCATGTGATAACATGCTCCAAAATCAATGAGCCATTCATTTGAAGTAGAAGAAGAAGATGCAGTATAAGAGTAACCAGAAGCACAAAGTGCATGTCCATGAGAGGTAGATTTTGAAGATGAATCTAAGCTGATGTGGTGCTTCTTCATTGTTGCTTCTAAGGCTACCATCTTCTTGAAACACTAAGATTCATCATGATTATATTTCCCACAAAATTTTCAATGACGCTCAGTCTTCTTTCCTTTTGGATTGGATCCTTTGTCATTTTTTAAAGAAGGAGCTAACTGAGAGGTTTTGGGACCCTTGTGGTTTGGCTTATTATTGCGAAGATTATGTTTCTTGGGAGGCTTGGACTTTTCTTTCTATTGGGACAATAAGGCTTTCCCAGATGTATTTGCATTGTTAATTATTCCAAGATGAATGACCTTATCTTGCTCTCTAATTAAGAAATCACAAAAGTATTCAATACTAGGCTCTTGATAGCTAGCTGCAGTCAAGGATTTTTTCATGGAGTAGAATGTAGATACAAAAACAAAATATGTAGGTCCAAGTTTGAAAAGAATATGATAAATACATTGTTTGTCTTCTTTATTAATATTGTATTCTTCACATAAGAGTCTAAGAGTTTTATACTTAGATAAATAGTCTTGAATGCATGAAAAGTCACTTGGATTCAAAGAAATCAACTCATTCTCAAGTTGATGACCTCGAATTTCATTGTGTTTACCAAACACAGATTCCAACTTTTCCCAAGCTTTATGAGGTTCATCAATTTCAGATATGTGGAATCGCAAATCAATAGAGATTGGCATCCCATTCAATCCACAAGCTTCATCACATCTATTTTCCCATTTAATTTTCTTATCATCATCAGTGGGTTCTATTTCTTTCCCTGAGGTTATCCTGAAAAATCCCCTACTTTGTATAACATCCTCCATATGAGATTTGCATGAGAAATAGTTAGAACTTGTAAGTATAATATCACAAGGGTCAGCCATACTATAAAATAATGGCTGAAAGAATAGAAACTAACTATCTGGATGCAAAGAGCTAAAAAAAATATGCAGTTTAAAAAAAAATGGCACTGAAAACTGATTCTGGATGGTGAAGCTATGCTTGATCAAAGAAAATGTCGAATATGTCCCCAATAGTGACGTGGTAGATATTAACTTGACCAACTAAAAAAAAGAACCCCCTTCTTCCCAAGATGAACCTTTGACAATCACTTATAAGAAAGTTGCTTTTTAAGTGAATCACTTTTGTAAAATAAGTGATGTTCACTTTTACAATAATGCTAATTTTAAATAGTGTGGAAATAAATTAAAAGACTTAAGTGACTCACCTTTTATTTTATTTTATTTATGTGAGATGTACTTTTACAATAAAGTAACTTGAAAATATAAATTGCATGCACTAAAAGTAACTTAATAAGACTTGAACTCAAGACCTATTAAGGAAGAAAGCAACTTTGAACCAAGTGAGCTAAGTTTAAAAGGTATGTAAAATAATGGAAAGAGGAAGGGGGATTTTTTTATTTTTTTTTTACTCTTGTCTCTTGTTCTCTTTGCTTGCCTTTTTTTCTGCAAAACACAACAAAAAAAAAATTTCCACACTATGGGTGGAGTTAGATCTTGGTTAGCTTACATGGAAAGTCTACATTTTCAAGTTTTCTCATTGTTTTTGATTCACCATGATCGCACAAGGTGCACGGAAAAGAGCATACGTAGCCGAGAAGACAAGAAAAAAAAAATTTCCCTTTATGTTTCTGATTCCCCGCGATCATGTAAAGTGCACGGAAAAGAGCATATGCAGCCAGGGAAGGAAACAGTCCAAGACTAAAATAGTAAAGATCTAATAATAAAACTGATAAAATATGAGAGATTTTATAAAAAAATAAA
The DNA here is from genome assembly GCA_001517045.1 of Pseudotsuga menziesii. Classification (NCBI taxonomy): domain Eukaryota; kingdom Viridiplantae; phylum Streptophyta; class Pinopsida; order Pinales; family Pinaceae; genus Pseudotsuga; species Pseudotsuga menziesii. Next base: position 136,954 of record LPNX011130668.1, read on the forward strand.
ACAAATCCGTCACTATAACATTATACCTTCATATTTGCCGAAATGGGTGTTTCTGGAACAAACAGAAACAGTTTTCAATGAAACAGAAATAGTTTTTGATGAAACGAAAACTATTTCCCAATGGAAATGGTGCTCTAGACGCAATGGAATATCTCCCATAGGCCACAAATGCACAAAAAATCCAAAACTAGAAACCCTTTCAAATTTTTGGCAACATCGGTTCTAGATCTTGATCAAAACCGAAATCGGCTCTTCATAAACGCTCTGATACCATGTTCGGGTACACAGGGTACTCCCAAAATACCAAACACCTAGAGCAACCACTTAACACAAATGAATCATAGATCAATACACCGATGTTTGTCATGTGGTTAAAACCCTTGAGAGGGAAACAATCCACGGCCCCAACCAAATAACTACTTGGAGCAATTTATTATGCAAAAGAAAGAAAGTTACATGACCTTCTCGTAATCAATTAACTAGCCAAGGACCCTCCATGCTCTTTAAATAGAGATTATGGACCAGTCAAGTGTTAAGCCATGGAACAATGGTATATATGATCTAAGAGAAGTTGAACCGTCGAATCACTCTATGTCTAAAACATATCGTGACCGTCGGATTAGAATATTCACAAATGCATACTAAAGAAAAACACTTTTACCTAACGGATATATTACACAAGTTGATCTTAACTAAATCCTAAGTGTCTAAATATCCTAACATCTATGGTGTACAAAAGGATTTTAACAAATGGAGGCCTATAAACAAGTGGGGACCACATGACACATGTCATTTTCACTGTTTAGTGTTGAGTTGAAGTGGAGGGCGCCATAGCAAAGGTGTTGATTTCTTTTGATTGGACCAATGGTTTAACAATCCATGAGTTGTAGGTAAGAGATCTCGCTTAGTCCATCATTTTCATGCATTTATTTTGTCCTTTTCACTTTCTAGGGGGCTTAGCTGAGCCCAAAGGGGTTTAAGGGTCGCGTCTCACTTTTCAAGGGAAAAGGTGCGACCCAAGTTATAATTATAGAGTAGACAAGTGAGACCTAATCACACATGTCAGGGAAACAGGTATGACCTATGTCACACCTGTTCAAGAGGTAAGCACGTCCTAGGTCACAACTGTCAAGGGTTTTTACATGACTTGGGTCGCACAAAGAATCCTGATAGGAGCAAATTAGACCATAATGGGAATTTTTGTTGAACATGGTTTGACTGGGACTTTGGGATGTGCAAGGTGTCTTGATTTGGATGGTGAGAGAGAGAAATTGGTGACCTCAGAGATGAGGTTGAGGAGGATGGAATAGTACAGGATACTATGGCCTGGAGTGGGATACTAAAATTATTCCAGATCCCTCTGATGCGTTCAACAAAATTATTATTGAACAATATAGTGAGATTTTGGGATAGATATGCAGAGTGCTTCATCATACATGGTAAGCGATTGGAGATCACCCTCCGATACATGTACTTTTTAATAGCCTCCCATTGTTGGGTGTTATGGACAATATCTCCCCAAAACTTCTGAGGGGGCTGTTGATGGATGTCTTATGTGCCCAGCATTGCTACGTCATAGCTTATGTGCATGTTTCATACATATTAGTGTGTGACATTGAAATTTTTGAGACTCATGTAGTGGCAACGATGATGATGCAGATACTTGGATTGAAAGGTCCACACAATATATCGTGCGACTAGTCACTGATGGTTAATAGTGTGTTGAGGGGCACATAGTATGGGTGGGACCTGATGTACCTAGAAATGGTTTGACGTGGATAGAACTAGGCTATTTTGGCGAATGGGGATTTCTACTTCCCATCCTTTTTGTGCTCATTCTATTTGATCGATCACCGACACTGCAACCGCATCTTGCGGTGCATGACGAGGGACCACTTGAGCCTCAAATGAGGCAATGGTGTGAGATTATGATTAGGGAGGGAGGTGGCTTGGTAGGTCGTTTCTTCACCTGATATTTTTTTCACAGTGGCAACAGATCCCCTTCTTTATCAAGGATTATCCATACTCATACATGGACTACCAAGGAGATGTGGAAATGCATCAACCTCCTTGACGGGTCTAGGGACCAGATGGTATGTATACATGATTTTTTTTTGTTTCAACAATATATATCATTTTACTATCATAGTAATAGCTAGATCATACATGTGATCATGATATTGATGACATATTCTATGTATGTGCGAATGTGGGACCACATCCTCCTCCGGGATACCAGTGACGCAAGGGTAGGGTGGAAGGGTTAGCTCCACCCGCTCATAGGTAGAGGAGGAGACAGAGTGCTAGGTTAGACTCACTACAGCTAGACGTGGAGAGGCTACTGGAGGGGGTCATCGATGATGGGTAGTAGTACCTAGACAACAACTTGATCGCCATGTGCTACCGAGCCCCTCCTGAGTGGATCTCTCTGATGAGGAGGATCGTGGCTGTTGAGTATGTCAGAGAAATGGCATAGGAAGATGTGCCTATGGAGGAGGAGAGATTGGATGAGGAGGAAATAGAGTCAAAGGAGGATGACTCGAACTAGCAGCTTGTGATGTTTTCCCTAATGCATTTGAGCATGGGAAATTTTGTATGATATGTATTACCAGATGAGAAAGCTTGTGGACCTTCTCTTTTTTATATTGATTATGATATTATGATATGGATGCATGTGGATACATATTTTTGTATTTTTCTATGTTTTATGAGTCTCTTGTAATGATGATGAATATGCCTATTTGATGTATATGACATATGTATGCATGACTATATGATGATGAATGAAGAAGTTTATTTCCTATATGTGATGATTGATGTACCACTCTAGAACGTCATTAGCCATTTGGTCTACTATACTATTGAGATTTATGGTAATATGCATTAATGAAATGGATTCAAAATGTCTAACCAAGTGTCTAGTGTGCAGAAAATTTCTAAAAAGGAAGGGATCGCATACCTGGTAGCAGTTATTCAACTGGGCGACAAGTAGCTGGGAGTCTAGGAAGACATCAAGGCGACAAATATTCAAGTGAAGGGAAGCATCCAGGAGACTAGTGACACCATCGTACTCAGCCTAGTCATTGCAGGCAACACCAACACACATTTCGTCGATGTGGATAAACTCATGTGATAGGGAATAAATGACCCCACACAGTCGAGGTGATATTAGGAGACCATCTAATTGCGCCATCATCGAAATCAACATAGGAGGGAAAGGTAGGATCCATCTGGAACAACCAAGGAAATAAACTATGAGATTTGTGGTAAAAATAATGTGAAACAAGAAAGAAAAACTATGATACAAGGATATTCGGGCTGGTCATCTTAGGCATAGAATTTCTTGAGGAAGAGTCCATTGTGGGGATTATTCAAGAGGCAACCATCAAATTCAGCGAGGAGATATACCCCCTTGTCGAGACAATGATGGATGACATAAGGGCCATACCACATATTCAAGCTTCCATTTTCCAGTATTATCATTGGCTTGATCATAGACAAGGATGAGCCCCCCCTCATTAAAGGTGTGTGGGTGGACATGGGAGTCATAATGGGACTTCAACTAGGTCTTATCCGCTTCAATCATTTAGAGAGCAGTGCAACGATCCTCATTTATTTCTTCAAGTATAAGTAGGTGTCAAAACCCCAAATTTTCACAAAATTTAAAATTTTTGATGTAACATAAAATGTTTATAGTCGCAGTTTGATAACTGCTAGCAGCCAAAGGGAAGAATGAAACCGTTAACAAAAGTAACCATTAACTTAAACACATAGAGATTAATACTATTTTGATTTTGACATGTGATGTAAATAATCTGCATTCATTTATTTTTAGCTGTACTGATGGTTTGATTTGTCAAGTAGGTGAGGAGTTACTTTCTAACTGGGGCTTACTTAGCAATTGCTAACTTATCTGAAATTCTGGATCCTGCAGGTTTGACATGTAAATTTTGAACCAGTAAGAGTTAATTCATATATACTTCTTTTAGCATAATATACTGCTAGAGTAAAAGTTTGCTTAAAATAATTCAAGGATACTACAAGGTAAAGTAACGTTTCTTTTACTTGCTTTGCAACTATGATAGTACTTAAACTTCATGTCGTAAAGGTCAATAACTTTGTCCTACTGTTTTTCCTTTATCAGAAACACTGCTACGTTAGATAAAACTTATTTCTATCTTTACTCTAAGCTATTTCTAGTTCTTAATAGAGCTCAAGATTTAGTATATCAATACTCTTATTGAAACAAAATCTTATTGTTGTTTCTATTTATAAAATGTACAACACTGCTTATAAGTATGGAAACAGACCTAAGGATTTTCAAGAAACAAGCTTATACAAAACTCTTAGCTTTACCTTTTATTAAGCTTCGGTAGAGGAAGCTTATCAACTTATTAATGCATTTTATTTATAAATGATCAATTGCCTAAATGTCGTCAAGTTACAATTCGAACTTCCAAACTTCTTTACGACATAAGTAATGTGACAAATTTCATTATCATATTACTTATTTATAAATAAAAGTGATGCTATATATATTCTTAGATAGTTTTACTATCCTTTACTACTAAGACTAATTTAGTCTTAATAGAATTCATTTGGAGCTTTATTTACTTATGGAGACCAAACGATTACAACTTCCATGAAGTTTATCTTAGTACTATAGACTTCTTACAAAAATAAGAATCTATTCTAGAATGTAAATACTTTTTATGTACAAAATGTTGATTTATAAATTTAAATTCTCGCCATTAGTATTTACATAAAGACTATTTCTATTAACCTAGTCCTTCAATGTGTAATTGAATCCATGATTATTATTAGAATTATTAACTTGTTCTCAAGGGCTTATACCCTACTAGGAATCTCTCCATAGTTATTATTTTACCATCGAGATATTTAATTGTTTACATATATCAAAGGTTAATGATACAATATATCATTTGGTTCGTTATCAGCAAAGGTTCCAAAGTTATAATAAAACAAGGTCTTAACGAGACTATAAAAATCTCATACTTCAGCATTGTTTGGATTAATGCTTATCATTGATATGCTACATTATTTTGACTTTGCATACTATATTATCATTGTGATCATTGTATAGATTATTAACAATAATTTGAAAATCTAACACTGCAGTGGAGACTATATCATTGGACCCATTGTGGATGGAATAATTTGGTGGGAATATGGATTGTTCACCACCGTGCATTGCATGATTTAAAAACCTCCAAAGTAACCCTAACTCCTTATTCTTTGTTGAGGGTTTCGGTCCTTGCTCTGTCTGGTTCACTGCAGCCATGAAGGTTGGCTGGTGCTCATCCCCAGCTCCATATTTTATGTAAAGAAGATTTTCCACTCTAGTATGGTATTGGAGAGATACACAGTTCGCATTGGTTTCCTTCTTGCTTACACTATGTGGTCATGAGGATTATGTAGCTCTGTCAAAAGTTTTAATGTTGATTTCTTTCGTGGTCATTGCCCATGCTTAATCCTACTCACGTCATAAGCATAGTAGTTTTTGTGAGCCTCGTCACCTCTATCACTTGTGAACACGAGGGTTTGGGCTGCTCATTGTGCTGGTTTACTATGCTAGACTCGTTCCTCCATGGCTCCATATTCTTCACTTTCAGGTAAGTAAAAATATTTTACAAGTGTTACCAATTTTTAGTTACAGTTTAAATGAAGAGAAATAAACAGCTCTAACTAAATCCTTTGGGTTTTCTTGCAGGATTGCAGTTCAAAACAGGCTTGGAAAGAGTCCACCCATGTTTGGAAATGCCAACAATACCTACGGGTAAGCCCCAGTTACAAAGTGGCATTTCCCTGCTTGTTCATATTAGGGAAAGGGGTTTCAGTTGGAGATGTATTACGACCCCAGTTCCTTCGTTGTTTTTAAATGTTTAGCTCAGTTGTTATTACATATTTTGGTTATTAATCCCTTGCTTGCAGCAGGGTTGCTCCGACTATGATGCTGTGACTTGTATTTCCCTGTCTTCGACTTATTGACAGGTTTTATAGCCCTATGTCTAAGTAATGATATATTATGTTTCTTAATATGTGGGGTTCTCTTGTGTTCATGATTTTAGTGGTTCTCTGTTTTCGAATATACTGATAAAGATACATGATTTTATAGATGTTAATATAGTATTAAATTTTTTATAAATTAAATGTTAGTTTGTCTTACAAACCCTGGCCATAATGCTGAGTGTAAACGGCCTTGAGCTGGGTGAAGTAGATTTGTTAAGTCTTAAGCCTTTCATCCTGGCAGAGTAATATACTTGGTTTAAAAGGTTTCCTTTTAGCTTTGAGCTATGTCTCGATTATGAGAAATTTTTATAAACTTGTAAATATTATGACTCTATGTAATTCGAGTCTTCCCTTCCTCAGCTGTTAACAATGGTAATTATTGTTTTAATATTTCTCTTGTAAATCAATAAAGATAAAATAAATACTGTCAGTTCAGTCATAATATAATTTTTATATGTTTAAGATTTTCGGTTAGGATTAAATCCTAGGGTTACTGTAAAAGAACCCCTAGATATATATATATTCTTAAAATTTATTAAAAGTATAGGTTTATGTTTACCTATTTTATGTTGTTACAATAGTTTTGATATTGTTTATCCTATTTAAGTATCTTCTTTTTTTTTAAATAAAATAGTTATACAATACTGTAAGTTCTTAGCTTATTTCTATTTACTATTTACTTTTAAGTTCTTAATTGTTTACTATTATGTTAAATAGTAAGGATTCAGAGTTATGTAATAATTAAAACAATAACTCTGTAATCCTTGATTATCTCTTTTTTTAATATAGTTAAATAAATTAGTTAGGGTTTCAACCCTGAAGTTTTACCTTTACAGGTATAAGCCCACGTGATAATTATAAGATAGTTTCTTCATAATAATATTTAATTAATACTATTTATTAATTATACTTTCATTGCTTCTATTTACTAACTCTCATGTAGAATAGTTCTTGAAAAGATAAAGCATAGAATCTATATCTAAGTTTACTCTTTATAAATTAAATACTTTTTAATATCACCCTATTTAGTTTATAATCAGTATCAGTCTTAGATTTAGTTGCTATTATTAGAAAATAAACTATGTAATTAGTAGCTCGTTTATTTACTTAACTGTATGTAAACATTGTGACTCTTCTGTGATTTTTCTGCTGCATTTCATTCAGTTACTAAGTGAAAAAAAGAAGAATATAAACCTATCTTATCACAGTTTAACCTCCATAATATTTTAACATGAAATAAATTACTCTACTATCTATAAATACACAACCGTATCTACTCAATCATTCTCTTATCTTCTTAAACATTCTACCTGTGATAAAATACTGCTATTTCTTTTCCAATAGGTTTACATAACTAAGCTTGTTAAAACAATGAACATAAATTATCAGATCACTGTTCTTTTTAATATTAACCTACACACTGAAATAAATTACTCTATTAACTAAAAAATGTAGAACCATAACTATTATATTCAATCTCTTAACATTTTCTTTCATCTACTGTAAATATTATATCTGTGCTGGAGTACGGCCTGGTCCTTCCAGGTGTGGAAAAACACAGACTAGAAATTATTTTCCATTCTAACACATTAAAACAAAATAATGTAGAACCTAATTAGGATAGATGACAACATTGTTAGGAGTTCGTTCCTCCCTACCAAACTCCTGGAGAGTGCTCAAACAATGCTTCCTCAGGACCCTCGAGCCTATTTATTGGTCTTCTTAGCTGAGAACTAGTGGAGCATGCAAACAGTAGACTGGTGCAATAACTCAGTAAAACACCCTGCACTCAGCCATAAGATCTTTTAGCTTAAAAGCTGCACTAGATCACTTAGCAGTTATCCCCTCAAACTCTTTCCACAATTCCCTTCCTTTGAATTTCTCTGAAGTACATTCACCTAAATGATCACTTCTCTAGAATGAGCAGCCTCATCTCTCTTCAATGGGAATTTTTATAAATATTTCCTAGGTCTTTTAGGTCAGTTGTCGTTAATTGAGCCACCTGTTCTAATTCCACTTTCTTGGGGAATCATGACCCCAAATGTAGGGAGGTTGCCAGCTGCAATAGTTGGAAGTGTGTTGTAAAGGAAAGTGTCCTATGGCTAGGGTTTAAGAGGCCATCAACATATTGGGGTTGAAAGGTGGATGTATAATGTTCAGCAAGTATATATAAGCAAGTTTTAGAGATTGGAATGGTTCATACCTTAGCCAAATGAAGGTTGATCCAAGCAGCCCTTCAATCCTCTTTTTTCTCCTATTGCTCCTCTCGCTCCAAGAGACCTGCAAAACGAATTATACCTTCCTCAAACCAATATGACCACATATAAAGCAATGATAATCAAATAAACATGAACTAATGATCTGAATAACATCATCATATGATCATAAACAGAGATTCAAACACACATTGAACAATGATTTGGGAAGAAGAAGGACATCACATCTTTATTAATCTTGAAAACAAGTACAAGTATACCTTCTCTTCAAGTTCGGCACCTCACGAAACCTTGATCCAGTTCTGCTGCTTCTCTTCTCCAAAGAACTTATCCTCCAAGCTCTGCAACACAAGGGAAATGCTTCTAGGGAAAAGGTGTGGGCAAAGAGAGCTCCAAATCCTCCAGCATAACAATGCAAAAATTCAAGTCCCCTCTCATGGACCTCCCTACCTCTATTTATATGGTTAAGGAAGAGTTAGGGGTGAAGACAAAGTAGTTACAACTAAAGGAGTCAGTTGCATAACTACCCAAACTACCCGAAATTCAAAAGACGTGTTTTTTGACATTTTTAAGAGGCATACATGGGTTGCATAACTAGACAGTTGCGTACACAAAAATATACATGGGTTTCTAGTACAGAAAGTCACGTATATAAGCACACACGGGTTGTATAACTAGCAAGTCGCGTGTCATACGCGAGTATAATAGAGAGCAACTCGTGTATAGACAAAAAAAAAATCAATTTTAGGACATTTCTGGGAATTTTTAGACTTTGGTATCTTCTGGAAAGTTTTAGTTAACTAAAATACCTTTCCAATGGTGTAGAGATGAGGTCAAACAGAGTTACAAAACTCAAGATATAGGTCCTCCAATTTAGGTGTTTTTTCAGTGACTTTCATGAAGTGTCATCATGGAAGTGTCGACATGCAACGAAATCATGGGAAAGTGGTCACAGGAAGAGATGTGTCATTTTGAGCTATAACAAAGTGGTTTGAGGATGATGCCACATGTCAGTTTTCTCTCCACCCAGTATCCTCCACCAATTTGACCAGTAAACACTATTTTAACAGCTCTCCTAAGCTGTTGTCTCCTCCTTTATTTATTTATAAATAAAATATTTAGGATTACATTAAATATTCTTGACTCTGCTGGGTCATCAATTACAACTTAGCATAAATTTTAACATATTGTCCTCAAATAATACCAAATAATATAAAATTGTTTTTTTTTTTGCAAAATTGGGGCATGTGACATACACACCCCCTTAGAGTATAACATCATCCTCGATGTTATTTATTCTTCATCCTCAGAATTCCCTTGGAACAAAATTGGATATGCATCTCTCATATTACTTTCCAATTCCCAGGTGGCTTCCTCCGGACTAAGTTGCTTCCATTGCACCTTCACCTGACTAATGGTGCGGTTCCGAAGTGTGATCTCCCTCCACCTGAGGATACAATCTAGTTCCACCAGAAAATATCCTTTGGGTTCCACCTATACATCATTCCAGTTAACAACATGAGTAGCATCATGAACATATTTCTTTAATACAGAAATGTGAAAAACATTATGTACTCTTAAATTTGGTGGTAATGCTAATTGATAAGCTACTTGTCCAATCCTAGACATTATTTCAAATGGACCATAGTAACAAGGTGCTAGTTTTGCACAACTTCCCAATCTCGGTGAGCTCTTTTTGGGCCTCACCTTGATGAACACATGTTCACCTACCTGAAACTCCTTTGGAGTTCTTTTAAAGTCTACTTGACTTTTTTGTCAATCCTGCACGACTTTCAGATTACCTTGTACCTGCTTTACAATTTCTTCCATTCTCTTTAATAGTTCAAGACCTAATACTAATCTACCCACTGGATTACTCCAAGAGATAGGAGTATTACATTTCCTTCCATACAATATTTCAAAAGGACTAAATCTAGCTGATGCTTGATAATTATTATTATAAGCAAATTCTACTAGATGCAAATAATCCTCCCATTTACCTAAATGGTCTTTCACATACATTCTTAATAAATTTTTCAGCACTTGGTTTACTCTTTCGGTCTGTCCATCTTTTTGAGGATGGAATGAAGTACTAAAATTTAATGTAGTGTTTAATCCTTTAAACAAAGATTTCCAAAAGTTACCTATAAATTTAGGATCTCTATCTAAGATTATAACTTTTGGTATTCCATGCAATCGAAAAAAAAAAATTAGAAATATATCAGCTATGTTTGCAGCTTTATACGTAGTTTTAACAGGTATAAAGTGAGCTTCTTTACTTAACTTATTTACCACTACCATGATAGAATCATTTAAACTTCTGATTTTTAGGCAGTCCAATAACAAAATCGAGACTAATTATCTCCCATTTCCATCTAGGAATGGACAATGGCTGAAGTAATCCAGCTGGGTGTTGATGTTCAGTTTTCACCTACTGACATTCAAAACACCTAGCGATATAATCTACCATTGTAGTCTTCATGTTTGGCCAAAAATATTCTTTTCTTAACATAGTTATAGTCTTTCGATAACCTAGATGACCTGAGTATGGATTTTTATGGATTTCATCCAAAATTAGTAACTTAACTTTAGGTATATTAGATACATACAGTCTGTCTTTATATAGTAAAAATCCTTTTACATTCAAACTGTACCCTTTACTTAAGCTTTCTGTTGGATTTTCTTTCTTTTTAGCTTGTAAGTTTTGGTAAATTTCATCTTGTTCTATCCCCGCTTTAAGTTGTTCATCCAGATCTGTTGTATAAGTGTTGATAACTACTATAAAGTTCAGCCTTGCATTCTTACTTAATGCATCAGCAACTTTATTTTCTTTACCTTTAATGTGTTGGATTTCGAAGTCATACTCACTTAGAAAAGCTAGCCACCTAGCTTGTCTGGCATTTAGATTAGACTGATCTAATAGATATTTTAATCATTTATTATCAGTCATTAAAATAAATTTTCTGCCAATTAGGTGATGACACCACATCTTTAGAGCATGTATAACAGTAGCTAATTCCAAATCATAGGTTGCATAATTCTTTTTATGAATTTTTAATTTCCTAGACTCATAGGCAATAACATGCTCTTCTTGAGTCAAAACACCACCTAAACCATCATTGCAGGCGTCAATGCATACTACAAATTCTTTATTTGGATCAGCTATTTTTAAAATAGGTGCGTTGGTTAATAAAGTTTTTAACTTTTTAAAGCTATCCTCGCATTTCTGATTCCAATCAAATTTCTTTCCTTTCTTCTGCAAAGAATTTATCGGATTCGCGATTCTCGAAAAACCTTCAATGAATCTATGCTAATAACCGGTAATTCCCATGAAGGATCGAACATCAGTTACATCTGTAGGAACCAGCCAATCTTCGATCGCCTTTATCTTTTCGGGATCCACCGAAATCCCTTCCTTAGTCACCACATGACCTACGTACTAAATTTAATCTTTGAAGAAATTGCATTTACCAAACTTTGCAAAGAGTTGATAATCTCGTAGCTCTTTCACATTAGAGGAAATTTCAACTCAAAATGGGCCTTTTAACTTTAACTCAAATTCCATGTCATCATGTGTTAGCCAATGAAATTGCTTTAAATTTGAAATATCGTATAGGTCTTAAACACTTTTTTAATATAAATTTGGGGATAGGTATCATTAAAAAAACTACTTTTTTTGTTTGTATTTTCGACATATCTCCCCGTTTTTTTACTCAAATTTTGATCGGGAAAGCTTGTTAGATGCATAATTAAATTCCGCATCCAACGAGTACCCACTTGGCATACTTTTGACGGACCCTGCTACCCCAAAAACAAGAAATACCTGAAAAAACGTGATCATCACATTTTTTCAGGTATTTCTTGTTTTTGGGGTAGCGGGGTCCATCAAAAGTATGCCGAGTGGGTACTCGTTGGATACGGAATTTAATTATGCATCCAACAAGCTTTCTCGATCAAAATTTGAGTAAAAACACGGGGAGATATGTCGAAAATACAAACAAAAAAGTAGTTTTTTTCTTTTCTTCCTCCAAAATTAATAAATATTATTTTATTATTTTAACTATTATTTTATTAATTTTTTTTAGGAGGCCCATTTTGAGTTGAAATTTCCTCTAATGAAACAATTTTTAAATGTTCTTTATGTTCTTCTTCAGTTTTTTAATAGATTAATATATCATCGATAAACACAACCACAAAATTATCTAGATACTTATGCATAACGTTGTTCATTAAACACATAAAAACAGCAAAGGCATTAGTAAGCCCGAATGGCATGACAACAAACTCATAATGACCATATCGAGTTCTAAAAGTTGTTTTAAATATGTCTTCGTCTTTAATCCTAACTTGGTGATATCTAGACCTTAAATCAATTTTTGAAAACACTGTGGCTCCATGTATTTGATCAAACAAATCATCTATGCGAAGCAACGGGTATATATTTTTTATAGTCATCTTATTCAACTGACGGTAATCTATGCAAAGTTGCATGGTTCCGTCCTTTTTCTTAACGAAGATGATAGGTGCCCCCCAGGGAGACACACTAGGTCGAATATACTTTTTGTCAATAAGTTCTTTTAATTGTAACTTTAGTTCATTCAGTTCCAGTATGTTCATTTGATAAGGGGCCTTTGAGCTGAGTACCAGCTCAATGGTAAAATCTAGTTCCCTTTTCGGAGGTAGTCCCAAAATTTCTTCTAGAAATACATCAGCATATTCTCTTAAAATTGGTATGTCTTCTAATTTTAATTTATCTTTCTTAATTAGATTTTTCTCAACAGTTATCTTTACTGCATAAGCTTTACAACCCTTCCTAACAGCTCTCTTAAGCTGCAGAGCAGAAATCTGCCTTATGGTTGTTTTTCTAGGAATCCCCTTTACACTTATTGGTTTTTCATCATTGTTTATACACATAAAGGTTTTATCATAACAATTTAAAAGCACCCTATGTTGTTCTAACCAATCCATACCAATGAGTAAGTCATAAGAAACAAGAGGTAGTACATTAAGCTTTACAATAGTTTCAAATTGATCCATAACTACTACACATTTTTTTACAAAACAAGTTACCTTCTTTTTAGCACCAGTGGCTAATTGAACGAACCACAAGACTAGCTCCTAGATCAATTAAAATATCTATAGGGGTTTGGTTTATCGTACCTTCTACTTCCACAAAGGAAATTTGATATTCTGCTTGTTGATTCTCTAAGGCTACATTGATTCTGGGCATATTCCTCACTAAATCTCCAACAGTCATTTCCTCTTGTATGGTATGAATATTACTGACAATCTTTTTTTGATTAGGATAGACTGAGGCATAATGTGGGCCATTACACTCCCAACACTTTATAGGTTATTTTCGTTCAAATTTCTTGGTGTAATTACCATGGTTATTAGCAAATTCTTTACCCTTTGAATTATTCTGATTGCTTGGTGAATTATTCTTATTCCCTTGGAAATTCTTGTTAGCAAAATTTCTAGCCTTATTGTTTTTAGAATTTCTGTTGGGCACAAGTTCTTTCTTCTTTTGATTACAATGGTTATTGTTCTTCTTGGCCTTCCAACTAGCCATGCTCTCTTTCTTTCGATTCTGTTCATAATATAAGTTGTCTTTCCTCATAGCTTCTTCCAGAGTTTTTGGATTGTCATACTCAATCCTGTCTTTAATATGATAAGGTAGATAGCTGAGGAGTTATTGTACCTTTGGTTTTTCATCTACAAGGTATGGTACATACCTAAGCAGACTTAAAAAAAAATTGTTCAGATCTTTCACAGTCATTGATCCTAATTTAATCTCATAGAATTCTTTTTCTCTCTCTTCAAAGTACTGCTCAGACAGAAATTTATTTTTAAAGTACCTCTTAAAGGTACTCCAATTTATGTTCTTCTCTTTTATACCCTTCACTCTCTTCAATAACTGCCACCAAATATCAGCCTTTCCTGAGAGATTGTAAATAGCCATTCTATCCTTTAATTGGTTAGAATAGTTATAAATCTGGAAGTACTTCTTCATCCCAGATAACCGGGATTCCACTTCCTCTCCCTTCTCAGTCTCTCCATTGAATGTTGGTGGTTTAATCTTTTTAAATTCCCCAGAAATTTCCTCATAAGGCTTATATTTTCTCTTTTTAGTATAATGGTTGTCATCACTACTATCACTAGTGGAATTAAAATTATGTTGATCACCAAACACCTCTGAAGATGAGACGCTTTCATTTTTAGTTTGTTTAATCTTATTATATTTATGTTGATGACTTGTATCTTCTGATTCAACTCTTTTGCCCCTACCCTTAGTTTGAAACCTTTCTATTAAGATCTGATTCAACTCCTCTTGAGCCCTCATAATCCTTTCATTCTCTCGTTTTACAGATTCCATTTTAGATTTTAAGTCTTTTAATGTTTGTAAAAGTTCTGAGAAGTTAGTTGTTAAATATTCTCATATAGGGTCTCTTGGTAAGTTTTCTGGTTCACTAATGGAGATTCCTCTTTCGTATATTCCTCCAGCCTTTCCATACCTGTTGTTAAACTTCAGAAATAATTTTCTCTGTTGAATAACATTAAAAGAAAATAATATCAGCAAAATAGTTTAATTCATTGTTTCATAGAAAGCAAGTTGGGCTTCATCAAGGCCTAGTGTTTGAACCTTGTGCTCTGATACCACATGTCAAAACCCCAAATTTTCACAAAATTTAAAATTTTTGATGTAACATAAATGGATTATAGTTGCAGTTTGATAACTGCTAGCAACTAACGTGAAGAATGAAACAATTAACAAAAGTAACCATTAACTTAAACACATAGAGATTAATACTATTTTAATTTCGATATGTGATGTAAATAATCTGCATTCAGTTATTTTTAGCTGTACTGATGGTTTGATTTGTCAAGTAGGTGAGGAGTTACTTTCTAACTAGGGCTTACTTAGCGATTACTAACTTATCTGAAATTCTGGATCCTACAGGCTTGACAGGTAAATTTTGAACCAGTAAGAGTTAATCCAGATATACTTGTTTTAGCATAATATATTGCTAGAGTAAAAGTTTGCTTAAAAGAATTCAAGGATACTACAAGGTAAAGTGACGTTTCTTTTACTTGCTTTGCAACTATGATAGTACTTAAAATTCATGTCGTAAAGTTCAATAACTTTGTCCTACTGTTTGTCTTTTATCAGAAAGACTGCTACGTTAGATAAAACTTATTTCTATCTTTACTCTAAGCTATTTTTAGTTCTTAATAGAGCTCAAGATTTAGTATATCAATACTCTTATTGAAACAAAAGTTTATTGTTGTTGCTATTTATAAAATGTACAACACTGCTTATAAGTATGGAAACAGACCTAAGGATTTTCAAGAAACAAGCTTATACATAACTCTTAGCTTTACCTTTTATTAAGCCTCAGTAGAGGAAGCTTATCAGCTTATTAATGCATTGTATTTATAAATGATCAATTTCCTAAATGTTGTCAAGTTACGATTCGAACTTCCAAACTTCTTTATGACATAAGTAATGTGACGAATTTCATTATCATATTATTTATTTATAAATAAAAGTGATGCTATATGTATTCTTAGATATTTTTACTATCCTTTACTACCAAGACTAATTTAGTCTTAGTTGAATTCATTTGGAGCTTTATTTACTTATGGAGACCAAACGATTACAACTTGCTTGAAGTTTATCTTAGTAATATAGACGTCTTACAAAAATAAGAATCTATTCTAGAATGTAAATACTTTTTATGTACAAAATGTTGATTTATAAATTTAAATTCTCGCCATTAGTATTTACATAAAGACTAGGTCTATTAACCTAGTCATTCAATGTATAATTAAATCCATGATTATTATTAGAATTATTAACTTGTTCTAAAGGGCTTATAGCTTACTACGAATCTCTCCATAGTTATTATTTTATAGTCGAGAGATTTCATTGTTTACATATATCAAAGGTTAATGATACAATATATCATTTGGTTCATTATCAACAAAGGTTCCAAAGTTATAATAAAACAAGGTTTTAACGAGACTATAAAAATCTCATACTTCAGCATTGTTTGGCTTAATGCTTATCATTGATATGCTACGTTATTTTGACTTTGCATACTATATTATCATTTTAATCATTGTATAGATTATTAACAATAATTTGAAAACCTGACAATACAGTGGAGACTATATCATTCGACCCATTGTGGATGGAATAATTTGGTGGGCACATGGATTGTTCACCATCGTGCATTGCATCATTTAAAAACCTCCAAAGTAACCCTAACTCCTTATTCTTTGTTGAAGGTTTCGGTCCTTGCTCCGTCTGGTTCCCTGCGGCCATGAAGGCTGGCTAGTGCTCGTCCCCAACTCCATCTTTTATGTAAAGAAGCTTTGCCACTCTAGTATGGTATTGGAGAGATACACAGTTCACATTGGTTTCCTTCCTGCTTACACTATTCGGTTGTTAGGGTTATGTAGCTTTGTCAAAAGTTTTAGTGTTGATTTCTTTCGTGGTCGTTGCCCAAGCTTACTCTTGCTCCCGTCGTAAGTGTAGCAAGTTTTGTGAGCCCCGTCACCTCTGTCACTTGTGAACTCAAGGGTTTGGGATGCTTGTTGTGCTAGTTTTCTATGTTGGACTCGTTCCTCTGTGGCTCCATATTCTTCACTTTCCGGTAAGTAAAAATATTTTACAAGTGTTACCAATTTTTAGTTATAGTTTAAATGAAGAAAAATATACAGCTCTAACTAAATCCTTTGGGTTTTCTTGCAGGATTGCAATTCGAAACAGGATTGGAAAGAGTCCACCCATGTTTGGAAATTCCAACAATACCTATGAGTAAGATCCGGTTACAAAGTGGCATTTCCCTGCTTGTTCAGATTAGGGAAATGGGTTTCAGTTGGAGATGTATTACGACCCCGGTTCCTTCGGTGTTTTTAAATGTTTAGCTCAATTTTTATTACATATTTTGGTTATCAAGCCCTTGCTTGCAGCAGGGTTTCTCCAGCCATGATGATGTGATTTGTATTTCCCTGTCTTCGACTTATTGACAGGTTTTATAGCCCTATGGCTAAGTAATGATATATTTTGTTTCTTAATATGTGGGGTTCTCTCATCTTCATGATTTTAATGGTTCTTTGTTTTTGAATATACTGATAAAGATACATGATTTTATAGATGTTAATACAGTATTAAAAATTTTATAACTTAAATGTTAGTTTGTCGTACAAACCCTGGCCACGATGCTAAGTGTAAACGGCCTTGAGCTAGGTGAAGTAATTTTGTTAAGTCTTAATCCTTTCAGCCTGACAGAGTAATATACTTGGTTTAAAAGGTTTCCTTTTAGATTTGAGCTATGTGTCGATTATGAGAAAGTTTTATAAACTTGTAAATATTATGACTCTGTGTAATTTGAGTCTTCCCTTCCTCGGTTGTTAACAATGGTAATTATTGTTTTAATATTTCTCTTGTAAATCAATAAAGATAAAATAAAGACTATAAGTTCAGTCATAATATAATTTTTATATGTTTAAGCTTTTCAGTTAGGATTAAATCCTAGGGTTACTATAAAATAACCCTTAGATAAATATATATTCTTAAAATTTATCAAGACTATAGGTTTATGTTTACATATTTTACATTGGTACAATAGTTTCAATATTGTTTATCTTGTTTAAGTATTTTCTTTTCTTTTAAATAAAATAGTTATACAATACTGTATGTTCTTAGCTTATTTCTATTTTCTGTTTAATTTTAAGTTCTTAATTGTTTACTATTCTGTTAAATAGTAAGGATTCAGAGTTATGTAATAATTAAAACAATAACTCAGTAATCATTGATTATCTCTTTATTTAATATAGTTAAATAAATTAGTTAGGGTTTCAACTCTGAAGTTTTACTTTTACAGGTATAAGCCTGCGTGATAATTATAAGATAGTTTCTTCATAGTAATATTTAGTTAATACTAGTTATTAATTATACTTTCATTGCTTCTATTTACTAACTCTCGGGTAGAATAGTTCTTGAAAAGATAAAGCATAGACTCTATATCTCAATTTACTCTTTATAAATTAAATACTTTTTAATATCACCCTATTTAGTTTATAATCAATATCAATCTTAGATTTAGTTGATATTATTAGAAAATAAACTATGTAACTAGTAGCTCGTTTATTTACTTAGCTGTATGTAAACATTGTGACTCTTCTGTGATTTTTCTGTTGCATTTCATTCAGTTACTAAGTGAAAACAGAAGAATATAAACCTATCTTATCACAGTTTAACCGCCATAATATTTTAACATGAAATAAATTAGTCTATTGTCTATAAATACACAATCTTATCTACTCAATCATTCTCTTATCTGCTTAAACATACTACCTGTGATTAAATACTGCTATTTATTTTCCAATAGGTTTACATAACTAAGCTTGTTAAAATAATGAGCATAAATAATCAGATCATTGATCTTTTTAATATTAACCTACACACTGAAATAAATTACTATGTTAACTACAAAATACAGAACCATAACTATTACATTCAATCTCTTAACATTTTCTTTCATCTACTGTAAATATTCAATCTGTGCTGGAGTACGGCTTGGTCCTTCCAGGTGTGGAAAAACACAGACTAGAAATTATTTTCCATTCTAACACATTAAAACAAAATAATGTAGAACCTGATTAGGATAGATGACAACAACGTTAGGAGGCTATTCCTCCCTACCAAACTCCTAGAGAGCGCTCAAACAACGCTTCCTCAAGACCCCCGAGCCTATTTACTGGTATTCTTGGCTGAGAACTGGTGGAGCATGCAAATAGTAGACGGGTCCAATAACTCAGTAAAACACCCTGCACTTCGCAGTAAGATCTTTTAGCTTAAAAGCTGCACTAGATCACTCAGTAGTTATCCCCTCAAACTCTTTCCACAATTCCCTTCCATTGAATTTCTCTTAAGTGCATTCACATGAATGATCATTTCTCTAGAATGAGTAGCCTCAGCTCTCTTCAATGGGAACTTTTATAAAGATTGCCTAGGTCTTTTGGGTCAATTGTCATTAATTGAGCCACCTGCTCTGATTCCACTTTCTTGGGGAATAATGACCCCAAATGTAGGGAGGTTGCCACCTACAACAGTTGGAAGTGGTTTGAGGATGCTGCCACATGTCAGTTTGCTCTCCACCCAGTCTCGTCCACAAATTTGACCAGTAAACACTCTTTTAACAGCTCTCCTAAGCTGTTGTCTCCTCCTTTATTTATTTATAAATAAAATATTCAGGATTACATTAAATATTCTTGACTCTGTTGAGTCATCAATTACAACTTAGCATAAAATTTAACATATTGTCCTCAAATAATACCAAATAATATAAAATTGGTTTTTTTTACAAAATTGGGGCATGTGACTGTAGGTGTTTTTCCAATGATGAAGTATCAGGTAGAAGCTCGACAAAAAGGCAGCGTAACGAAATCCAACATTCAATGGGAAGAACTGAATCCACACCGTTGACTAAATGGAATGGGGTAAAACTAGTATTGGTTTTGGTCAATGTCCAGTAGGCCCATAGGGAGAAAAAGAGCAAGTGATGCCAGTTGTTCTTGTGTTTTTCCACCATTCGTTGGAGCATGGTTTTGAGAATCTTGTTGACATCCTCAACTTGGCCATTTCCCTGAGGATAATAAGCAGAGGAATACTGGAGAATTCATGGTTTTGAAGGTAAATTGAATATTTTCTGAAGAATTAGTTGTTTTTTGAAGCTATAAGATGGAGAATTCAGCAGCTTTGACACCCGAAATCCTTACACCCTTCACTTGTCTTGATTGGAGAGATGATATGCATATTGTCTTGGACAACAATGGTTTGTATAGGGTCACCATAGGAAGAGAGGTCGAAACCTAGAAACATCTTAAAAAATTGAAGTATATGAATAACCTTGATTAATCATTTGGCTTCATGTGCATCCACATCTCCAGAGAGTTACTCTTTCACCTTGAGGGATTGAGAACAACAAAAGAAGTATGGGAGAAGCTCGAATCCTTATTTGGTAAATAGGATTAGCTGAGGGGCCATATCCTAGAGAATGAGATGATAGCACTACATCCTAGCAAATTCAAAACTATACAACATTTTTTCTCAAAATTAAAATCACTATTCATGCAATGCAAGCAATGCGGGATTTACAAGAAGGGTGAGTAATTGGTGCTCTCAATTCTAAGCAAAATTGGCCTAGAATTCTCAGTGTTTGGATCTACCTTTCACTCTCAAAGACTGACTACTATTAATTGGTGAATCCCATCCCTTGATGCCTTCACAAAGTCTCTAATACAGGAACAAGAAAAGATGATACATATGGGAGCCCTTAAAGCCTCTCCAAATCAAGCTCTCTTAGCTAGTGAGACAAAAAATGTGCAAGCAAGGAGGAAGCAGAAAGGAAAAGAAAAAAGGAACATTGAATTCAAACCTAAGGAAGAGTTTGATCTAGTAAATGAATCCTCTGGCTCTAAGAAGGACAAACATCAGATGTTTGACAAGGGCAAGTGCTCCTACTATAAGAAAGGAAAACATACAGAGAAATATTGTATGAAGAAGACCATAAATCAGATGTCAAAACTCCTTGAGCAGCACAATAATTCCCTCCCTGAAGGCACAAGGAAGGTTGAATCTAGATATAAGACTGAAGAT
Source organism: Pseudotsuga menziesii (assembly GCA_001517045.1). Taxonomy (NCBI): domain Eukaryota; kingdom Viridiplantae; phylum Streptophyta; class Pinopsida; order Pinales; family Pinaceae; genus Pseudotsuga; species Pseudotsuga menziesii. Next base: position 157,870 of record LPNX011130668.1, read on the forward strand.
CATGATGAGAGATTACATGCATTAAAGGATGGTTTTTCAAAATCACATGCCTTCCTCATTGATTCAGGAGCCTCCAATCACATGATTGCTTCCAAAGAATCATTCCCTTCATTACAACTTATTGATGGTCTAAGTATTAACATGGGAGATGGAACTCAAATCCAAGTTGAAGGAAAGGGTTCAATCAAGTTATAGCATGGATTTTTCAAGAATGTACTCTATGTCCCCTCCTTAGCAGCAAATCTGTTGTATGTATACTAGATGACTCATACAGGCTCACCAAAGTGAGTGGTATTTGTTCCTAACTCAGTAGAAATATCAGATATCTCAACTGGGAAGATTATAGTGAAAGATGTTTCAAACCATGCCTCTAAGGCATATGAATTCTCACTCTTTCTTCCATACTCAAATCTAGTGCCATCTCAGTTTCCATATAGAAGGTAAATTCATCCTACCTAGACCTTTAAAATATGATAATGTTTTGATTAATGTTTTAGATTCAGAATATGAAGCAAAGGACCAAGTTGAATGAATTTATGGAATTGAAGATAAAGTTCAATCGGATCCAAATATAGATCCATCCCCTACTCCCAATCCTAGGACTCAATGGGATCAAAAGGTTATTGAGGCTGTTGGAAACATGAATGGAGAGTAATTTGACATGAGGAGAACAAGATCTCAGTTTCAAAAATAAATCCTTGCGCTATGTCAAGAAAATACACTCCTCCTAAGAGCATGTAGTGATTCACTATATTTTGTATGAGGCTGCATTCACCCATGAAAAGATTCATTACCTCTTTCATGTGACCAAATTTACAATATTAGGATGTAGAGAGATTCCGTCAAGAAATAATATCAAGACCTAGGGACTCTAGTAAATTCTGCAAGGAAGCAAATATCAAGAGGGAGCCCACAAAAAAATAAAAAATAAGTATTTGTATTTGGATTATAAATTGCTCTTGTAAATCAGATTTAAATGATTTTTAATTTATTTCATTACAATTATATGCATATTTGTACTCCTAGAATTAGGAAGTATCTTATAGTATAGCATGATGAGCATATGTTATAATTTTATTTTATTGACGAATAGTAAATCTCATGTAGTACATGTTATGATTAAATAAGTAGCATATGGAGGTGCATAACATTCCATGAGATATGGATGGAGATAGTGTTGAAACGTTGGTTAAAATGTTTGCATGACTGTGTGAGCTATTTTCAATTGCATTAAAAAGACTCAAGTGTGCAATATTGTTAATCACTTGACTAAATTTACCTATTAGGGAAAGATCATATGTTATGTCCTACCAGTAGCTAATGACAAGTATTGAATGTGGATTCATTCCGATGAAAAATCCCAGAAGAGTAGAGGACAATGATGGAGCCATCATAGAAAAGGGCACCTTTGTTGGTTAAAGTGAATCATCCAAAGCCTGCAGAATATTTGTGCCAAGTGAAAGACACTTTAGTTAAATAATTCCTTTTGATTAACACTTTAGTTAACTATTATTAACTAAAATCATGTTGATTGATTTTACTTAAGTGACCACTTAGTTCTCCTTTAGTTAATTGATGCATACAGTAATACTTTAACTGAAGCATACAATGATATTTAACTAAAGCTTTAACAATTTGAGTTCACTTTAATCAATTGATGTGTCTTCATGAGAAATTTAGAATTCTCTTATTATCTATGCATTATCTCTTTTGCTCATCCCTTAATATATAAAGTGGGTCACAGGTCTCCATGGGTTAAATTATGTTTTACTATGAGACCCAATGCCTTGCTTCTTGTGTTGAGTTGGAAATGAGTGTGCTTGTAGCACCTTCTAAACTTATGGCAAAAAATAGGTTAGAAAATATAAAAGGAGGGTATGGAGGCACTTCCTATCTAAATGAATCTCCCTCCTTTTGGATGTTTCTCATCTCTTGTATTCCCTAATTTTCTTGCTTTAACCCAGGTGGAGTTTATTGCATTGTTTGCTCCACTAATTCCTAAACTATAACCTATTATCATCTTCTTTTACTCAGGATCTTCTTGCAACATCCAATCATGTACTTTTATTTTCATGCATTGTTCCATATCAACAAATATATATATTTATTGAGGTGGGGGAACCATTTCTCCTTCTTCTAAGGGGAATTCCTTGATGGCTCCTTCTTCTTTATAAAGTTGTTCTTCAATACTTCCTCATTTTCTCGGAGTTTATTCTTCATTATTTCCTCCTTCCAATGGAGCTTGTTCTTAATTAATTCCTCCTCTTGGGGTATGTTCTCCTGAGACATTTTCTTTCCTTTGAGGTTGTTGTTTAGATATCATGGTTTCCTCATTTATTGTGATGACAAAAATTTCATGTTTGAAACCTTTAGGAAATTATTCTTATGTTTGGGGCTCTTCTATGGTGCTTTGTGCAGACGAGGTGCCTTATTCTACTTTTGGTCCCCATTGTTGAGTAATATGGCCTGGTGGTGCAAATGTTTCAAAAAAAATCATCCTTCTATGTCGAAGGTTCATTTGGTTCTTCCCCCATACCTAGTTGTGTCTACCTCTTCTCTAGGGTGATGGGGTCTATAATTCCTTGGCCTTCTTCACCCAGTCCTTTATCCTTTGAACACCCCGTGGTCTACATAATGGGGAGTTCCTTGGGATAATGCAAGTGATATTTTAATTAAAGTTCAGTAGGAGGTTCATTGGTCCCCTATTATGACTTACTCACCATTTCCTTCAGTGGCCCTGTCTCTCTCATTCCCTCCATTCTAATCATACCCTAGTCCTCTTCTTATAATCATGAACATCATCATATGTTTTATTATACAATTCATCCTTATCAAGATCAAGGTATGGTACATCTTCCTAGTGTATATATCTCCTCATTTTCTACTATGCTCCCCTCTTATGCATGTTGAAGTTGTCTTCATTCACTTCAACATATATTTTTTGTGTTGGATATTTAAAGGTCATGTATTTCTTGGCCAATATGGATCTCTATGGCCTATAGGTGTATAGGGACTTTTGGAACTTATAGTGTGGGAGATATGAATTTTTTCTCTATTACATCTTGTGGGCTTGGTCTCGCTTTCCAATATAGTTTATATCTCTTCATACATTGTTTTATAGATTTTCAACATCAAGCCTGGATTCAAGATCCAGTGGGTTAGTTAGTTGTATACCCTTCTCAATGATAATAAGGAGGTGTGGCCATATCTCCAGGATTGATCCAATAGGTTTTCAAGTTGTTTCAATATTTCTATGTCTTCCTTAACCCCTCTCCTATCATTTAGAGCATATCCCCCCCATAGCAATGGGGAAGGAAAAATTTCCTTTCTTTTGGGTATTCAAGAAGTGAGCCTCATTTATTTCATGCATTTGTCTAAAATTTCCAACAAAAATACCTCTTGACTTAGAATTTTTGGAAGATCATGATAGGATGAGACTAAGCAATACAATATGATTATAGTGTAATCAGGTCCTAAAAAATGAATCACCTTTTTTTTCACCTCTTGATGGAATTATATCTATTTTTATACCTAGGACAATAGAGTATATACTTTACATAAGCTCAAATGTAAATTTGAGGAAAATGGCCTCAGGTCCTCCTTTCTTCACCCATGGAAACCAGTCAACAACTTTGCTTGGTTGTCCCCCCTCTAATTTTTGTAGGCCCAAGCTCTATAGGTGATGATCTTATTGATGTATAAATAGATAGACCATGTATGTGAGGTAGCTGAAAACCCCTATGGTAGAAAAGTTGGCTAGTTGAGACCTCATTCCAATGAATACGGCCTCTACATACTTGAATTCTAGGATATTTTGGGTATTATAGGCATATAACATAGCCACCATCCCTTCATCAATATCCAGATCTAAATCTCCTCCCATTATCAAAGTGAACATGGATAGGACTTCTTGTGTTTAGGGGAATAATATTTTGAACCTCCAAGGGGGGAAGGGACTTCATTTTAACCCTAGTTATTTTTTAGTCTTTGAAATATCTTAGCTTTATGGGTGGGGGTCATATTTAGGTACCTTTGAGTTTGGGATTTGTTGGATAAGAGGACTTTCCCAAGGTTGGTGTCCAACATTCTGGCTATGTATTAGGGCTTAGATTAATTAGGTGAGTTTGGTCATCATTAGTGATTGTGTAGGAGAGAGGATGGAAATTCCAGCCATATTACTTATGAATTCAGGGAACAAGAAAGTATCAGGAATGAGATGTTGAGAAAGGATAGATGAGCAAAGGGAATTTTCTGGCTTTGGAGAAAGAAATTCTTCATAGGTTGATCATATGATTTGTTTGTAAGTGGAATTGGTGATGAGAGGAGTATAGATTCGGTTCAATTTGTATATCCATAGGAGGCACTGAGAAGAGAAAATGTTGTTGGTTTATGAACGAGTTGAGTAGGATGAAGAGATTTTAGAGGTAGCTTTATTGATTTTAGTCATGGTTATAGAGGGATTGAGTAGATTTGAGGCTAGTATGGGGTACCAAGAGAGTGAAAAGTAAAGAGCATAATGATTCCTCTCTTAAAATTGAGTGTCTTATTTTCTTGAAGTACTTACCCAATTTCTCAAGTTGGCATAAGTGATGAAGAGGCTATCAGTACATGGTTAGAGGAGGTCATGAATTGAGCTGGGATTTGTTTGTGAATTTTGCATGGTATTTTGTAGGGGGGGCACCCATATGAGTTCCTCTTAAGATTCAAATGCACAATAGAAGAAATAATTATAGATTTGTGTGTATTAAATGGTCAAAAATGTTCATTCAAAGGAAAATATTTCACTCATAAATGGAATTCAAATCTATAGAATGCTGGTGTTAGTGTTTTTTTTCTAAATTGGAAAACCATGTGGTAGTTTCTGAGTGGTGGCTAGGAAGTTTATTTTTCCATGTATACCCCACATCATGTTCTATTGGTGGGTATGTCTTATTACATATCTAGGCCTACATGGTAGGTTGGGTCGCTAAAGAATATCCTTTTTTTATGTGTGAAAAGGTAGTAAGCCCTCCCCTCCCTGCTAATGGATGTGATTAGCTAGATCCATTTCCGAGATTAAATATATTGGGTTATTATTGATAGGAAAAACTTGTTCCAATCCAAACTCTTTTATGGATGCATGAATGGGTGAGATCAGTTGGTCATGCCTTTTAAAATTAAATCTTAATTATTTCTAGACGTAGTGGTCCATCTTTGCTCAAGTCACAGGACCTCCTAGAAAATTTTGATTGGTTACCTTAATGTTGACTATGAAAAATATACCTCATGATTTGTGGCATAGGTGGATGATTCAATACTATGATTTGAGCTAAGTTGGAAAGGAGGATCCTTGAGGAATCCCCTTTATTATTTACTCATGCAGCATAGTAAGACTTCCTCCATCCCACATATGGCAGGGATTGATTTGTACCTTTATCAATATTATATCAATATCCTTTATAGGGACTCCTTTCATCTATCTATTTGACCATGTCTGAAGTGTTTGAATGGTCATGACTAATTGTCAAAAATTGCATGAACAAATATGGTCCATTCACACAAGAATCCCCTTAATAATATATTACATGTGTCCTTATGTGTGAATTCTTGAGATCTGATCAGGGATAATTGCATGACATACTTGGGACATTCACAGGGGACTCCTCCTGTATACCACCCAGTCATGTTCATTTTCACAAATAGATAGGATTGCACATGACAAGTTGTGCTGTGAATCCTAGTCATTCGCATGAGAGCTCGTCCAATTATCTCCCACTCGAGTATTCTTGTACAAATGGTTGATATTAACTCAGGGAGAGTTTCTCAATTGATCCATACCATTCTCAAGGTAACCCTTCTCGTTACCGTCCAATCATATGCATGCTCATGAGTGAAGGGGATTAAAAGCTGTAATTTTCTCAATGCATCTAGACCATTGGTGGCAGGCCCTTTCCTATTATATCTCGATCATGTAGTTATGCAAGAATGGTTGAGATCCGGTGGCCTTGATCGATGGGATAATATATTCCATTCATGGAGACATTCTTCTCATGTTTCATATTCTCTATGAGGACATTTTCCTTCAAGAATTTCAGTGAGAGTGCCAGGTTTGTTTAGGGAAACAATAATGGCTCCTTTTACAGAATGTTTCCTCCTTATGGAGGACCAAAAACCCTATACAATCTCTGATGTGAGAAGATAAGTGACTTTCATTGGGATATGGATTCAAGAGACTTGAGGTTTATTAACAAAATGTCAAGTGTTGGACTTAAGTAAATCACTTTATTGGGATTCAGGTTTAAACAAATAAAGTGAAATTAAAGGTACTCATGCACTATACAAGGGAAGGTGAAATAGCTATGGTATAAAGATGTCTTGTTTGTCATATCTCATGGGGACAAAAAATGCTTCATGTAGCTTCCATTGATAGGATAATCTAGGATTTTTCCTTCTAGGTTTGATAGATGGAAGGCATTAGATGTAATTCCACATTTTTCCTTGATAATGAATGGGCCAACCCATAAGTTGTTGAATTTCAGTTGTTTCATTTCCCATCCTTGATAGGGCCTTCCCGTATTTTGTTCCACATCTACACAAATTATCCTTCAATGAACTTTCTATATTTGTATTTTCCATCAAATAAGATCTTCATCTTATTTTGATATTCCTTGAAACCTTGGTAGACCTAACTTATTTGTTATTGAACCTCCTTCAACTAGTTTATTCTTCTTTTTACCTTGTTTGGCTCTACCATCAAATCTTTCAATATTCTTATAGTTGGTAGCTCTAATTGGATGGGAAACACTGCTTCAATATCATACACTGGATAGAATGGTGCCCCTCATATCTACCTCTTAGTTGAAATTATATCTTCCCATAAAGTATATTTGAGCTATGAGTCCTAGGATTTCCTACTTTCAAATAAAGTCTTATTTATAGCATTCATGAGGTTTTTGTTTGGAGACTCTACTTGACCATTTCCTTGGGGTTAATATGTTTTTGTAAATGTAACTTCAGAATATATTCATCATTGTACTATTTGTGTTATTATTATTTTATTTTGTTGTACTTTTATTGTACCTCCTTTTGGGGATGTTTTCCCTCCGATCGGAGATCTCATTAATGTAATTGGTCATATAAGAGTGGAGGTAAAACCTTCGTTGTAATTCAGGGAAATAGTCCCCAAGAGAATAATGTAAAAAAAAAATTGAGTCTCCATAGAATAATTCGGTCTAGTAAGATCCCAAAGTCAGCCATGTTGGACAAAAGGTCATACAATTGAAGAATATAAATATGGAGGCACCCTCCCTCATTTAGAGACACAATAAGTGCAAGCAAGTTCACTCCTAGAGTGAGAAAGATAAGTTTGTTGGTGAAGAATAAGAAGAAGCAATAGAAGACATATTATCCTTGGTTTTCCTATCTCAATCTGTCATTGAAGAATCTATACAGAAGAAGTTGTTGGATTTTCTCCCTTGTGGTGTCCATGGATAAAATCTTTGTCTTTCTTTTGTGCTAAGCGTGTCTATATTTCAATGATCCTATTGCATTAGATTAAAGATATAATGTATTTGAATTAAACTAAAAAATCTAAAATTGTATCAGATCCAACCTAAAAGAAGGCATTGTACAGCCCTAACACTACTACTACTACAACTAACAGAGATTAGGGTTTCATGCTTGAAAACCCTGGAAGGTACAATTTGGTCATCTTGGAATTTTATCTATAACTTTACCTTGCTAAAGGATCAGGATATAAAAATTATATAGGCTGAATATGAATTCCTGGTATACCTTGTGTGTGAGTTTCATCCTCATATTCGTTATACTTTAGGAGATATCATCCCTCAAAATTAGGGTTTTTGTCTCTTCTAGAATTCAGTATTTAATAGGTGACCTAGGGAGAATTATTATTTTTCGTACTAAGAAGATCCAAATAGAATTTAGTAAGATGTTTCATATATGGCATGGACTGTAGTTTCTACGATGTGAGTTTTAGGCACTGAAGTTGACATTGCGGCACGTGGATGTATATACAAGTTCGTTATACTGAACCAATCCGTAACTAGGTCACCTTGGGAAACTTACCATATGTTCCACTTGATCGGGTTGGAAATAATACATATCGTACTACCTCAAGATGAATTTTTAGATATGTAGGAGAATAAATTTTGGAAATCCATCAGAACTAATACTGGACAATTCTGTAGAAGAAATTGAAGAAACTAGAGCATCAAATATTTTGCAGTTTTGTCCACAGTTTTGGGAAAAGGAGTATGTTGCTCAAATTTCTTTGAGGAGGGAATTATTTCTATATAGTAATATCTAAAAGTCACCAAATTTTTTTTTTAAAATAGGGTTTTTTTTCAAACCCTAGGTCCACTAGAAGCGGTCTTCTAGAAAATCATTGAAACAAGCATCCAGTTGAAGCAATCTCATTGGTGAGTTCTATTCTCTCTATTTCATTCAAGGTTCTCATTTTTATCATGGTGAAAATGTTGATGTATCTATAAATTCAGAATATATTCTGATTGATATTATCATTGTATGTTGTTATACCCCCATTGAATATGTGTTTTCCTACTTTCAGGATCTCATTATTGTGGATAGACCTTGAGGTACAACCTTCGTTGTAAGTCAGGGAAATAGTCCCCAGTGAAACATCATGTAATGTAATTTTGGAGTCTCTCTAAGAGAAGTCATCCCTGTTAGGGTAAGAGTTTGGCCCCAGTCATGTAATAGGTCGGTCACTTGAAAGGTATAAATAGGGATGCGACATCCCTTGTTATAGATGATTTTACCACACATGGTTGATCACATATTTATGGCCTTCCCTGTCCCTCTGTAGACTCTTTAGACCCCATGGACTTGTATTATCCTTTGATGTTCCAATATCATCCCTTAAAAACCCATGTTTATTGTTGTACATGATTTTTAACCTCATACTCCCATGTACACTCTAATTTTGACCTCAAACCCGCATACATCGGGATGTGTGCATAAAGCCAAATAGTTTTGGATTTTTCCTCATATGAGTCCGAACCACTTAACTCTTGGCCTTCCAAATGCCTTGAGAACACTCGAATTCGACCCTCCATTACCCTTTTGGAGTGCTATATAAGGAACCCCTTGGATACATTGAAGAAGAGGAATTGAAGAGCAAAGAAACTATAGTCCAGTATTGCCTCAATTTGATTATACTTGAGTCTGCATCCCTTTGTCTCTTTGGAGCACTTTGTGTTCTTCCCAATATTTCCTTTTTCTTGTGAGATTTCTATTGAGAGATGGAGGATTGAGGTGGTGGAGGACTCAGTTTCTCCAGTTCATAGACGTGCCGACAAAGGTTGTCACTCTTGTAATCTCTGATTTTATTAATAGAAATATATTTTCCTATCCAATTAATGTGCAATTGAATGAATATTGAGTCCATGGATATCTTTAATTGCTTATACATTGTTGAGTATATATGCTAGAGTAGGTCTAACACATTATTGTATAGCATGTGTGTCTTGTTTGTTGTTGTTAAGAGCAAATTGCTAAAGTAAGCATGAATTGGAAAAGCTCAACGAGGATCTACTTCAACCGTCCTGAACAAGGTACAATTTGATATCCCTTAGTGTTAGATGTTTTGTTTCTCTTGCATATTGGGAAAGATTTATTTCTGGTGTCTAGCTGTTTGTTGTGGTACACCCCAAGCCATATGAAGTTTCTCTCTGTAACAAGATTGGTGACTCCACTGGGGAGAGTTCCTAGTTGTTTTTCTTTGGGTTTTTTGGTATTCAATGTACTTGAATTGCTCTTGATTTCTCTGTTTCTGTGTTGGGTTTGGGGGCATGTTTTCCCAGTATTGTCCTGAAGCAGTAAATTTTGTCTTATCTTGTCTATTTTCCCTATTTTTCTCTCTTTTTCTTCTTGTACACGGGTTTTTCTTTCACAGTCGCGTATACACACGGGTTTTCCTTGAACAGTCGCATATGTACGCTCTTTTACTGAGAACAGTCATGTATGTTTTGATTTTGAGCCTTTGCGGGAGGATTAAGTGTTGCTGGGTGAGTTTTGATGATTGTTAAGTCTTCTTGGATGCTTCTGGTGTATGTATACACCCTATGTTTCTAACCAAAGACTGCTTTTTGTTTTTTTTAGGCTTTGTTCTTGTCATCCATTTATCCATTTTTTGTTTTGAGATTAGTTCATTAGGTCTCTTTTACCTGAGTGCCTTGCTTGGATGTTGTTTGTGAGTGGTTGCAGGGTCTGGGAGTTGTAGAGTTATTTATTTGCTTTCATATCTCATTTATTACAAAAAAAATACAAAAACATTTTTGCTTTTGCATAGTTATGCATCTCTTGTATTTTGCATTGGCATGGTACTTGCACTAGGTTTGCTTACTTTTATTATATATAGATTTTAATATAGGAATGATTGCACTTAAATTTGAAGGAAAAATCTTGCACTTCATGTAGTGGCATACCCTGTGCTTCATTCTACACATTGCACTTGGCATTGCTTGTTAGGTGTGCATTTTTACTTCACCGCTAAGTCATAACTTCATTAGTTGCACGACCATTTACCCTTTGAGTAATCACATGAAACTAAAATCAACGCTTAATAAAATGAATTACACTTTTTTCTTTTCTAGGGTGCATCAACAAGAATAAGCTTTAGGGTCTTGGAATAGTTCATTGTGAGTAAATTCTCCTAGACCACTAAACAAAACCATTAGAGGAAATTTCAAGTCAAAATGGGCCTTTTAACTTTGATTCAAAATCCATGTCATCATGTGTTAGCCAATGAAATTGATTTAAATTTGAAATACCGTATAGGTCTTAAACACTTTTTTAATATAAATTTCGGGATAGGTATCATAAAAAAAAACTACTTTTTTTGTTTGTATTTTCGACATATCTCCCCGTATTTTTACTCAAATTTCAATCAGGAGAGCTCGTTGGATGCGTAATTGAATTCCGCATCCAACGAGTACCCACTTGGCATACTTTTGACAGACCCTACTACCTTCAATCAAGAGAGATTGTTGGATGCGGAATTCCGCATCCAACGAGTACCCACTCGACATACTTTTGACGGACCCCGCTACCCCAAAAAAAGAAATACCTGAAAAAACGTGATGATGATGTCATCATCACGTTTTTTCAGGTATTTCTTTTTTTGGGGTAGCGGGGTCCCTCAAAAGTATGTCGAGTGGGTACTCGTTGGATGTGGAATTTAATTATACATCCAATGAGCTCTCCCGATCAAAATTTGAGTAAAAACACGGGGAGATATGTCAAAAAAACAAACAAAAAAATAGTTTTTTTCTTTTCTTCCTCCAAAATTAATAAATATTATTTTATTATTTTAACTATAATTTTATTAATTATTTTTAGGAGGCCCATTTGGATTTGAAATTTCCTCTAATGAATTAGGTGTTTGTCCGAGTGAGAGTGTGAAACCCTTGATATAATTGGTGTTTCTCAGGATGCTCATCTTACACGGTAGTTAAGCACGAGGTAGTGCACACGATTGTGATTGGGATGACCCTTGGTCACTTTCTATGAGCATCGAAGATATTTCCAAGATTGTATTCATATATGGGGGCCTTTGAGGTATTTATTGGTGCACCCTTGGGGTACCAGTTGTACTTTCAGGCTTCGGGCTTTGCTACCCTTCCCATATAGTTGATCCCACCTGCGACTGTCCACCTAAGCATTGGTTATATTGAGGTGAACTTATTTTCCTTACCTATGTTATCAAGGGGGTATTTTCATAGGTTAATCTGTAGGTGTCCAGGCCAGGTAAGGGTTGGAAAGCACAGTTGCTATATGTGTTGAAGCTGAGGGCCACTATAATTGGTTACAAACCTCCGCTTGTTGTGTATGGGAGTCTCAAGCCTCTCCTAGGAAACAAATACCTGCTTCATTCGGGAGCTCACTTATCCTACCCTTGGTTCACTTGTGATTTGGATTTAGATTTTCTTAGGTGTATGCTCTATGCACACTAGTTTCCCTAGGGTTACGTAGCTAGATTGAGTCTATGATTTTTGTTGAGTTGTTGTGGATATGGGTGTGGCACCTCATCGTTCTCATCGTTTAGCAAGGATTCCACCTTTTACATCTCCTTTTCCTTTGGGAGAGAGAACCAGATAGTCCAGACGGACTACTTCTCACTTTGATTCACACACCATGGGCGATCATGAGTCTGAGATTCTGGAGCATCCCAATTCACCTCACCCTTTATGGGAGGATGAACCCCCGAGCACATATGGGACTCCATCAGGGTCTAGTCATTTTTCGACTAGGCCATCGCATGAATATTTTTCACACTACATAGACCACATGCACGCATGTCACTGGTATTGGCTTCCAGGCGATGAGACTCACCACGAACCCACAAGCACTAGCAATATTAGGTATGGCATGCCTGATGTTCCTGAGACTAGCCTGGCACCATGTGTCAAGTCAGATGTTGACCCTGGTACTGCTTCTAGGGGCACCTCCATTCCTTTCCATGTGGAGAGGTTTGGCAGCACTAGTAACATTACACCTTCCATCCCTACGATGGTTCTTCCTTCACACACACAACCTAGGCCTACCACTAGTGTTCCTATTCAAGGACTAGAACCTAGACATGTGAATATTGCGGGCATGAGTTATATTCCTTCACATATTCCATTGTCTTCAACACCCATCCCTTCATATTCTTTTTTGACCACGCATCCTCTTCCTAACCCTAGAGGGCCTTCTAGTCAAGGTTCGACTACTAGCCATGTTCATTCCACTTCTGATAACACTGTACTGTCACAGGGCCATGTGCCACCTTATGTGTCAGCATGACATGTATCTTCCCATGGACCATCTTATGGATCTTCTTGTTGATGTATTTGTAACTTCGGAATGTATTCACTTGTATATCTTATGTATTGTACCCCGATGTTTATTCCAGAAAGTCTCTGTGAGGTAATTGAGTCATGTCATGCCCCGATGTTCCTATCAGGAGATTCAATAATGTAAACAAGTCATTTAAAGTCATAGAGTATAACCCTCCTTATCGATCAAGGGTTAAATTCCCTGCAGTTGTGGGGCCCTAGGGTTATTAGACTCTCCTAGAGAATTATGCCCTAGTGAGTTATTGTCAAGTCAGGAATTAGTATAAATAGAGAGGGAGCCTCTCTATTTATCACACATTCATATTCATTCACTCACACTCAGTTATAGCGCATAACTGAGAGAGAGAGAAGAATCTGGGACAAGAGAGAGAGAGACTACTGCTATCGAGAGATCATGTTACTGTCTTTGGGTTTTACTTTTGGTGTTGATTCTATATCTAAGGAAGTTGCGGGGTTTTCTCATTTATGGTTTCCCTGAGGAAAATCTTTGTTTTCATTGTCTCTTGTGTTTGATTGTTGTGCTTGTTATTCTCTCAGATAAGATCCTAATATCATATAGCTTAAATGTTAAAAATATAAAATGGTATCAAAGCTAACCTGAGAAGAAGACACTATGCAGCTGCAAAAACTAGGGATTCCTACTTTTTGGATCTCTTTCCACAAATTTTCAGAAAAAGGAGGTTGGGATAACTCTTCTCTCTAGCGTGCATCATTCTGTTGAAGCAGGATCTGATTCTGAGTTTTTTCATTTTTTGACCTGACACTATGCCAGAAATTAGGGCTTTCCACAGAAGTGGAATTTTTGAGTGATCCCAGGCATAGATTGATCTCCTCCCCAAAATCAAAGTTTAGAGATCAAGATCAAAGTTTTTGGATGTGCAGAACGCCAGGAAATTCAAACCCTAATCTGCTCCTAAACCAGCTCTACAGAAATCCAGCTCCAAATCCAGTTCTGACATCTTAACCTGGTAAGATCTAAATATTTTGCATTTCCATTTGAGGTTCTCTATTAATATGTCTCATCATACCAAGCTTGATAAAAATCTTGAGAGATCTGATAACTTTCAAACTTGGAAGTATAGGATCTCCCTGGTCCTGGAAGAAAATGAGTTGGACTCTTACATCAATGAAGAGGTTCCAGTTCCAGAGGGAGATGAGGCTAAGGCCTTACACAAGAAGAAATTGGTCATGGCTAAGAGGATTATTGTTGATTCAATCAAGGATCACCTCATACCAGAGGTGTCCTCTCTAAAGACACCTAAAGAGATGTTTGATGCCCTAACCAAGTTATTTGAAGGGAAGAACATAACCGAAAGATGACTCTGAGAAACCAATTGAAGAATGTAAATATCCAGAATGTGGAGACCATCCAGTCTTACTTTACAAGGGTCTCTCAGATCAAGGAATAGCTGGAAGCAGTATATGAAGAAGTAGTTAATGTAGAAATTGTGGTGACCACCTTGAATGGTCTCCCTAGGGCATGGGACTCTTTCATTCAAGGGATCTGTGCCAAAAAGAAGCTAGTCAAGTTTAGCAGACTGTGGGAGGAATGCTCACAAGAAGAAGCTCGAATATTATCATGAGAAGAAAATATGGGAAGTGAAGATCAAGCTCTCACAGTAAAATCCAAGAAAAGTAGAACAAACCATCACGGAGGTAAGCACTCTCACTAGGAGAGAAACACTAGAAATTTAACAAAGATTTTTCTAAGTACATTTGCTATACATGTGATGAAAGAGGACACCTTGCAAGAGATTTTCCTAGAAACAAATATAGATCTCACAAGAGGAAGGGAAATAAGAAAAGACATCATGCTCATGCTACAAAAGATGATGATCCTTCCAAGAAGACAATCAAACAAGACAGTGATGATCCTTCAAGCAATGAAGAATATGTTTTGATTTCTGCTCTCATGGGAAACATCACACATGGAAGCAATGATTGGCTTATAGACAATGGGGCTTCCAAACACATGACGGGATTCAAAGAATCATTTGTGAAACTATCAGAACATGAATCACCCCACAAGGTAAAACTTGGGGATGACTACCAATATCCAATAAAAGGTATTGGAGAATCATCCTACAAACTAAACTTTGGAAAGTCTATGAAAATGAAGGATGTCCTATTTGTACCAGGAGTAAAGAAGAACCTTCTCTCCATCTCTGCATTAGATGCAAAAGGTATAAGAGTTTCATTTATAGATGGTCAATTCATCATGTGGCCAAAAGGAAAGACTGTTGACGATGCAGTAATAATTGGAGAACAAGAGGGAGGACTATACAGATTAAAGGGCCAACCAGAACAAGCTTTGGTTCATGACTTAGTAGAACCAAATGAACTTTGGCATAGAAGCCTTTCACATGTTCACTATAGGGCACTACTACTTGCAAGCAAAGTTGTTGAAGGTCTTCCAGAAATACAAGCAAAACATGAAGGAGTATGCAAGGGATGTGCGAAAGGAAATAACACAAAGAAGACATTTCCAAGTAGCAAAAGCAAGGCTAAAGGAATCTTGGAAATAATTCACTCCGATGTATGTGGTTTGATGTCATCCAGTTCATTAAGAGGGTATGTATACTATGTGTCTTTCATTGATGATTTTTCTAGGAAGACATGGATATACTTCATGAAGAACAAAGATGAAGTATTCAGCAAGTTCAAGGAATTCAAAGCCTTGATCGAAAACTACACAAAAAAAAGATCAAGATTTTCTGATCAGACAATGGTGGAGAATTCACATCAAATGAATTCAAGGAATTATGCAAGGATTCAGGGATTAAGAGGGAGTTGACCACTCCATATAATCCATAACAGAATGGGGTTGTAGAAAGAAAGAATAGAACGATCCATATAATCCACAACAGAATGGGCTTGTAGAAAGAAAGAATAGAACGATCATGGAAGCTGCAAGGGCAATGTTTCATGATCAATATCTTCCCATGCATCTATGGGCAGAAGCTACTAGAACAACTGTGTATGTACAGAACCGCACTCCACATAGAGTACTCAAGAACAAGACACCTAAAGAAGTGTTTTCTGGAAAGATACTAGAAGTCAGTCATCTCAAAATATTTGGTTTTCTAGTGTACATACACAGTCGAAAAGAAAAGAGGACAAAATTAGATCCTTCAAGAAGGAAGGTTATATTTGTGGGATATTCTGAAAGCTCGAAGTCTTACAAAATATACTTCCCAGGATTCAAGAAGATCGACATCAGTAGGGACGTAACATTTGGCAAAGACTCGGCTTACAACAAATCCAAAAAGAGACCTGCTGAAGAACCTGAAGAAACAGAAGTACCCAGAATTCATGACACAACCATGAACGAAGCAATTACAGAAGAATATCGAGAAGAAGAAGAACCTCAAGAACCTATAGATCCACCTTAAGAAAAGAATCCTCACAAAAGGAAACCTCTTGGGTACAAGAAGCTATCCAAGGTGTAAAAAGATATGGGGCTCCAAAAGAGACACACATAGAAAGGAAAAGAACCAGGTATTGCTCTTGTTATGTAGCCTTATTATGTGACTTCATTGACAAAGAACATTCCAACTATGAAGAAGTGGAAGAAAAGAAAGAATGGAAGGATGTTATGATCGAAGAGTCTCAATTGATCATGAAGAATGATGTTTGGGATGTTGTCCAAAGACCAGAGGGGAAGTATGTTGTGACATCTAAATGGATCTATAAGATCAAGCATGCTGCAGATGGTAGCATTGAAAAATATAAAGCAAGATTTGTGGCTTGTGGTTTCTCCCATAAAGAAGGAATAGATTATGAAGAAACTTTTGCTCCTGTAGCCATATATACTTCCATTAGATTAGTACTTGCTTTAGCTGCAGTAATGAAGTGGAAAGTACACCAGATGGATGTCAAGACAACATTCTTGAATGGTGTAGTAGAAGAGGAAGTATATGTGGAGCAGCCACTCAATTTTGAGACACATGACAGAGAGACTCATGTGTGTAAATTAAAGAAATCCTTGTATGGTTTGAAACAAGCACCCAGGACATGGTACGGTAGAATTAACAGCTTCCTATCCAGTTTGGGATTTACCAAGAGTAAATCAGATTCCAACCTTTACTACAAGGTTGAAGAAGGGAATCCAATGATACTCCTACTATATTTAGATGACCTATTTGTGACAGGTGAGGATGGGTTGATTGCTGATACAAAGAGGAAGCTTGCTGTTGAGTTCAAAATGAAGGAATTGGGTATGATGCACTATTTTCTAGGCATGGAGGTGTGGTAGAACGAAGATGGAATTTCCCTAGGACAAGGGAAGTATGAAATAAGGATCCTAAAGAGGTTCAAGATGATGGACTGCAAGGCCATGACCACGCCTATGGCATCGAACCTGAAGCTATTAATTGATGATTCATCAGAAGCGGTTGATGCTACAATGTATCATCAAATGATTGGGTCCTTGATGTACCTGATGAATACAAGACCAGATATTTTCTTTGTTGTGAAGACATTGAGCTAGTTCCTGATGGATCTGAGACATGTTCACTTGATTGCTGCAAAGAATATTCTGAGGTACCTGAAGGGTACAGTTGATTATGGGCTGAAGTATGAGGCGAATCATAAGATTAACATAGAATTTTATCTAGATTCAGATTGGGCAGGCAGTGCCATTGATAGAAAAAACACTTCAGGTTGTTGCTTTAGTATGGGATTAGGTGTGATCTCCTAGTTTACCAGGAAAAAATCCTATGTGGCACTAAGTACAGCCGAAGCAGAGTGTGTTGCAGCTTGTTCAACTAGTTGCAAGGTAGTGTGGCTGAGAAAGCTATTGTCTAAAATATTTGATCTCCAAATGGATGCTACTTGTATATATTGTGACAACCAAAGCTGTGTGAAGCTATCAGAGAACCCAGTGTTCCATGACAAGTAAAAGCATATTGAGATCAAGTATCACTATATCAAGGATATGGTGCAGAGAGGAGCAGTGAAGCTCTAGTATGTTGCAATGGACGAGCATATAGCTGATGTACTGACCAAACCATTAGCTAGAGTGAAGTTTGAGTACTTCAGGGAGAAGGTTGGTGTTCTCCAGATTGAGTTTCCCTCCAAAGGGAATTGATGTGTTCATTGGCCCTTCTGACATGGTGGAAGCCTGAGCTTCACATGGTCAGATGTAAGTGCAGATATGCTTTGATGTGATTGTGGGTTGCATTACCACATGATCAATGTAGGTACATTCTGATGTGATTGTGGGTTGTGTTACCACATGATCAGTGCAAAGCCATTCTGATGTGATTGAGGGATGTGTTCCCACATGATCAGATATAAGTGTAGAGCCATTCTAATGTGATTGAGGGATGTGTTCCCACATGATCAAATATAAGTGTTGAAGGCCATTCTCTAGGAGAATAGAGGCACCTGGTAAGTTATCAAGAATACCCAGCTTAATGCTAAGAGGCCATTCTCTAGGAGAATGGAGGCACTTGGTCAGTTACCAAAAATACTCATCCTAGAGCTGAGAGCCCTTTTGACATGATGAGGTTGGATGTAAGTGTAGAGCCCTTCTGACATGATGAGGTAAAATTTAAGTGCAGAGCCCTTCTGAAATTATGAGGTCGGATGTAAGTGCAGTGCCTTTCTAACATGATGAGGTCAGATGTAAGTGCATAGCCCTTCTGACATGATGAGGTCAGATGTAAGTGTAGTGCCCTACTGACATGATGAGGTCAAATGTAAGTGCAGAGCCTTTCTAATATGATGAGGTTGAATGTGAGTGTTGGGCCTTTCTGACATGGTTTTTGGATGTGTTCCTCCCATATTCAGATGTGAGTGTTGGGTGTGCCTTTCTGACATGGTTCATTCCATGGTCAGATGTAAGTGTTGGGCGGGCCTTTCTGACATGGTTCATTCCATGCTTAGATATAAGTGTTGAAGACGATGAAGACCTACATGAAGGCTAGGCCTACAACCAGCATGAAAAAGGGATGGATCTATAGAACTTCCTATGACAAGTAGAATTGAGATAGCACCAGTGATCATGACCCAGTGATGATCCAACAGTGATGATTGAGATCAAGTGATGATCCAGACTTGATGATGATCTAGCAATGATGATCCATATCAAGTGATGATCCAATAGTGATGAAGATGAATTGAAGATGAAGAGATGATGATCCAGATGATATGGAGAAGAAGACTCATGCTGATAAATTGTGTCGAGAGAATATCTTCCTAGTTAAGAAGGAGTGTTGATGTATTTCTAACTTCGAAATATATTCACTCCCAGTTAAGAGGGAGTGTTGATGTATTTCTAACTTCGAAATGTATTCACTTGTATATCTTATGTATTGTACCCCGATGTTTATTCTGAGAAGTATCTGTAATGTAATTGAGTCATGTCATGCCCCGATGTTCTAATAGGGAGATCCAATAATGTAAACAAGTCATGTAAAGTCATAGAGTATAACCCTTCTTATTGATCAAGGGTTAAAGTCCCCATAGTTGTGGGGCCCTAGGGTTATTAGACTCTCCTAGAGAAGTTGGCCCTAGTGAGTTATTGTCAATTTGGGAATTAATATAAATAGATATGGATCCTCTCTATTTATCACACATTCATATTCATCCACTCACACTCAGTTGTATCACATAACTGAGAGAGAGAGAAGAAGCTGGGACAAGAGAGAGAGAGAGACTACTATTGTCGAGAGATCATCTTACTGTCTTTGGGTTTTATTTTTGGTGTTGTTTCTATCTCTGAGGAAGTTGTGGGTTTTTCTCCTTTATGGTTTCCCTGAGGAAAATTTTTGTGTTCATTGTCTCTTGTCTTTGATTGTTGTTCTTGTTATTCTCTCAGATAAGATCCTAAGATCATATAGCTTAAATGTTAAAAATCTAACACTTCTCATGGACCATCTCATGGTCTAGTTTACAGAACCTCTTATGGAACTTCTTACGGACCATACTACGGACAAACCTACACACCTTAAGGGTTTGGGTATCAACCAGCATATCAGTCACCTAATTATGGATTTGTAGTATCCTAGTCTCAAGGTAATCCATCCTACAACACAAAACCCTATATGGGTCAAATGGGAGGAGGTTATTATCCCACTGGCCAAGGCCTCGGTGTATATAGCAATCAACCTTATTTGAACCAGTCCTATCAGGGAACATGGAACCAACAAGCTCAACCTAGGCTCCCTTTCGTTGTGACATTGAATCTACCTAATTTGTCGATATTGACAAATGATCCTATATCTCATGACCCGGCATGGTCATAAATTCCTACCAAAATTCCTTCAAACATTCCTAAATTCAAAGGTAAGTCTGGTGAAGATCCTGGTGAGCACGTCATGACCTTCCATCTTTGGTGCTCTTCTAATTCCTTGAACTAGGATTATATCCATTTGAGACTATTTCAATGCACCCTCACGGGTCCTACCATGAAATGGTATATAGAGCTACCTAGGGGGACATATTATTCATTAAATGACCTTGCGATGACTTTTCTTAACCACTTCTAGCTACCTGTGTGTTACGACGCCAGTACCGAACTCTTGTTGACATTTTGGCAAGACAAATCCACCCACATTTCGGATCATATGCAAGAGTGGCGTAGATAGGAGAGGATGATTAAAGCCTTTATACCACCAAAGTTTCTTCTAGAGTGTTTCCTCAAGTCATTGTTACCTTATATCGCAAAGGATGTTTCCACATCCGGAGTTCAAAATGAGGACCAAGCTATTTTTAGGGCCCAGTAGTTAGACTTTATTTATGCTCAATCTGGGCTCCTTTATGAGGTCATTCCTAATGCTCCACGTTCTAATTTCGACCCCAAGTTCAAACTGGGCCACATGCCCATGGTATTGTTGGCACCGCAAGTACCAAATCTGTGGATTCGGTTACGAAACAAGTGAGCAAGTTATCACTTAACCAATATACAATGGGGCAAGCTATGGCTTCATCCCTTCCTACCCAGTCAGTGGATGTACTTTTCGTGTAATCATCGAACCTGAAAGGTAACCAGCAACCTAGAAGGAATAAAAAGAAAGGAAAAAATAGTCGTAAGGGTGGGAATAAAAATAATAATGAGACTAATGACAAGAAAAATAACAATAATAATGCTGGGGGGGACAAGAATCCTAAGTGGAAAGTAAAATTTCCTTGCAAGTTGTGCAGGGATGACCACCTCACTCACTTGAGCCCTCGTATGGAAGATGCCTATAATTTCATAGCATAGGGCCCAACTGTGTTTACAAATCCTTTACCAAATAATCAAAATATGAACTCGAGGACTGTTGATCCTAGTTGTGCATCTAGTGAAACTCAAAATGCGTTGGATGCTGCCAGTGGTCATAGTTGCATCAACATGGTGAAAGTTACTAGTGTTGTGACACGTGAAAAATATTATGGTTTGTCACAACCATACCTTGGAAAAGAACCTACTCCACCTGAGAGTCCTTTGTGAATTGAAAAGCCTACGGATAAACCTAAAGTTCCACCTCGCATTCCTAAGGGAGTCCTTAAGCGCTCAGGGCACAATCCTAATTCTCAAGCCACCCAAAACTATTCAATTGTTGAGGATTTGGGCTAGACTCCTTGTGCGATGTTCGCATTAGAAGTACTTCAGACTTGTCCTTCACAAATAAAGGCCTTGCTGTCTGCTCTTGGGGTGGGTGATGATAGCTCTCCTTCCGTGATCAAATTTGAAACTCATGGAATATAGCCTCACTTGCCTTACTATGTCTCTCTTATGATTCATGTAGAGTGTTTTAACAACACCATCATGTGCACTGTGATTGATGAAGGTGATGTTGCTTCCATGATGTGTTTGGCTTGTTGGAAGGGACTAGGTTCTCCCACATTGTCTAATCTGTGAACATGTTGACAGCTTTTGATGGAAGATTGTTTTGGCACATGACATACTTCCTTCCTTAGAGGTCCAATTAGGGGGGAAGACTGTTGCGGTCGAGGTCAAGGTGGTTGATGCACCCCTTGATTACAATCTTTTACTGGGTCGAAACTGGATGTATAGAATGCAAGTTGTAGCCTCTTCCCTATTCTGAGTGGTTTTTTTTCCGTTGAATGGGAAGATCATTACTATTGATCAGAAATATTTCTAGAATCCGAGTGTTAAAGCATCATCAGGAGCTTCTATCCTGATTATCTATCATTCTCAGCCGGCAACTGAGAATGTGGGAGTGGGTATGTATCCTTATCTCATGGGAACCTCTAGTTGTCCTGCACCCGCCCTTATGATTAGGTCTAGTATCGGAAAGGCTTCGACCTCGTTGAATTTGATTTCTTTTTACACATCCCATATGGAGGATTCTTGGGTTCTTCCTTCACTAAGTCCTTCGAGTGATAATTCTATACCTTTCGAGGAAAACATGCTATTACCTGCAACATTGGTAGCATATCAAGCAAATCTTGATCATGTTGTAGAGCCTAGTCCTTCCTCTTCATGGATGAAGGAGGAGGACCCTTATCAGCTGCCTTCTTGGGAAGTAGAGTCATCTCACTCTCAAGACTTCCTTGATGATGTTTTTCCTTTGGATGGGGCTATGTCTGGGATTGAACAACCTTGGGGAGACCTACACCATAGATTATATTTCCTCCCTAATCTTGATCATTTAGAGTGTGATGACTTTAGGGCGATTTTAAGCGAGAAGTTTGGTATGCCTGCAGTCCCATTAAGCTCTCCTAGTCAGGGGGCTAAAGGGAACATGGTAAAATTGTCAGCTATGATACCTATCAATTTTTCTCGTGTTCCTAGTAAGATTGAGAATGTTTACATTGGGTCAGATTGTTCCCCCGATGAGATTAAGGAGTACATTGAGCTTTTCAAGGAATTTTGTGATGTTTTTTCTTGGTCATATGAGGCGATGTCGAGAATAGACCCTTGCATTGTCAAACATGAAATAAAAACCTATCCAAATGCAAAACCGGTTCGACAATGTTTGCATGCCGTGAATCCTAGGAAAGTTCCCTCCATTAAAGAAGAGATAGAGAAACTGCTCAAAGTTGGTTTTATCTATCACATTCCCTTAACGTAGTGGGTTTCAAATCCCATTCCAATGGATAAGAAGCAGGGAGTGATCCGTATATGCACTAATTTCTATGATTTAAATCGAGCATGTCCTAAAGATAATTTCCCTACACCATTTATTGACCAAATTTTGGATGAGTGTGCAGGAAGTGAGGTTTTTTCTTTTATGGATGGATTTTCCAAATATAATTAGATACAGATTAAACCTAAGGACCAACATAAGACTGCATTTATTTGTCCTTGGGGAACTTTTGCATATCAAAAGATGCCCTTCGGCCTTAAAAACATTGGAGCTACATTTCAACGAGCCATGACCTTTTCCTTCCATGATCTTAAAAAGATTATTGAAGTGTATTTGGATGATCTAGCTACTCACTCTCACTTGAGAGTGTGTCATCCTTATCATTTGATATTGGTTTTCGACAAATTCCATCATTATCATATTCAATTAAATCCTAATAAGTGCATCTTTTGTATGAAGGTTGGTCATATACTAGGGTTCATTGTGTCCAAGGAGGGCATTAGAGTCGATCCCTTCAAGGTTGAGGCAATACTTCAATTGTCTCCACTGTGTAACATTCGACATCTTCAATGTTTACAAGGTATGGAAAACTTCTAGTGAAGGTTCGTTGTCAATTTTGACAATTTGACTAAATGCTTCATGCATTTGTTGAAGAAAGACACCCCTTTTAACTGAGATGTGCAAGCACAAGAGTATTTTGATGCTCTTAATAAATCCTTGGCATCGGCCCCCGTGCTTAGTCCACCAGACTATAGCCATGACTTTT
The DNA here is from genome assembly GCA_001517045.1 of Pseudotsuga menziesii. Taxonomy (NCBI): domain Eukaryota; kingdom Viridiplantae; phylum Streptophyta; class Pinopsida; order Pinales; family Pinaceae; genus Pseudotsuga; species Pseudotsuga menziesii. Next base: position 181,536 of record LPNX011130668.1, read on the forward strand.
TTATTTATGTGGTATCATCTCAAGAGATAGTTGGTATGGTATTGGTTCAAGAGGATGAGGAGCTCCATGAACATGTCATATACTATCTTAGCCGAAACCTTATTGATGCAGAACTTCGTTATACCCATGTTGAGAAGATATCCTTAGCCATCGTCCATGCGGTTCAGCATTTGATGCATTACATCCTCCTTCACCAAACTTTGGTCGTAGCTCACATCAATCCATTTCAATTCATCCTCACCAGAAGGATGATTGGGGGAAAGTATAATAAATGGATTGTGATATTGCAAGAGTTTGATCTCGAATTTGTTTCGGCAAAGTCTAAGAAATCATTAATATTTTTTGAGCTCATATCGGATTTTCCAAATTTGGATGAAGAAGAGGTTCATGAGGATTCTCTTTTTTATGAGCATATCTTTCTCATCTCAACCATGGACCCTTGGTATGGGGATATTATTATTTATTTGCAAACATTGACTCGTTCCTACTCGCCTCTCATGAGATGAGCGTTGACAACTACGTCACGTACCAAATAAATACCTCATAGTGGATGATACTTTGTACTTCCATGGGGTTGATTCTGTTTTACATCATTGCTTAACTCATGAGGAGGCTAAGGTCGTGCTTAATGATTGCCACAGAGGGTCGTGTGGTGGTCATTTATCTCGGATTTCTACAACTCAAAAAAATTTGAGAGTGGGTTATTTTTGGCCATCCATCTTTAAATATTGTGTTAATGTGGTCAAGAAGTTCCACCCTTTCTAGGTGTTTTCAAGGAATATGCGTTCATGTTCTGCCCCTTTGCATCCTATTATCATCGTCGGTCTCAGGTCGACTTTATGGATTGTAACCTAGATTTGGCTGGGGAGCACCATCATATTATTGTGGCTGTGGATTATTTCACAAAATGGGTAGAGGCTATGCCCACTATAAAATCCAATGGTGAAACAGCCGCACATTTCATATTTAACCAGATTATCACCTGGTTTGGAATTTCGAGGGAGCTTGTCACTAACCATGGCAAGCACTTTCAAAATAAAATGATGGAATAATTTTCTTCGAAGTTAGGATATAAGCAAGAGAATTCCTCTTCTTACTATCCTCAAGCAAATGGACAGGTTGAATAAGTGAACAAGTCACTTAATTCCATCCTCCAACAAACCATTGCACAGAGAAAGAATAATTGGCATATCATGTTGTATCCTTCTTTGTGGGCCTATAGAACCGAGGTTAATACTGCCACCAGTTTTTCTCCCTATCACCTTGTACATGGGGTGGAGTCAGCATTTCTGGTTGAATGTGAAATCCCTTCATTGAAGCTAGATGTGGAGCTTTTACCAAACACTTCTGCATTGGAAGAACGTCTGGTCCACTTGGAGCAGCGTTGAGATGCTTTAGTGGCCCTTGGGGTTAACAAGCATCACGTTAAAGTCTAGTATGATAAGTCTGTCTATCCTAGGAGTTTTAGTGAAGGGGACTTGGTCCTTTTTTGGGATCAAGATAAGGAACCCTTAGGGGAAGGAAAGTTCAACCCGGTGTGACATGGTCCTTACGTGGTTAAGTGTGTATTAGAGAAATTCTCCTATGAGTTGGTGGATTATGAAGGGATGGCCTTGACAGAGCCTAGAAATGGGCTCTATCTTAAATAATACTATGCATGATTTTCATCTAGGGCTGACTTTTGTATATTATTCTACATTTTTGCATTGCATAGTTAGGTATTCTTATGGTGATCAGGTTTCTTGATTAGATTTTGTTTGTTATGGAAGATGTCGATGGAGTATTCCGTTTACATAGGATTCACTGATGGTGCTAGTATCCCCAATCAAAACTCAGCTTCGGCTACTTGGGTGATCTATACTCCTACGGGTCAAGTGTTGTCTTTAAGAGGCGTATGTTTATGTCCTTTGTCAAACAATGTTTCTGAATATAGTGCCATGATTGAGTTATTACGGGATGTCATTTCACATGTTGTTATTTCTCTTGAGGTACGTCTTGATTCGTAGTTAGTGGTCTCACAACTTAATGGATTGTATCAAGTTAGGGATCCAACATTGTTGCAAAGATTCTTGTGTGTAAGATTGCTAGAACGGAAATTTGAGAACATAACATACATTCACATTTCAAGAAATTTTAATTAAGTTGTTGATTCATATGCTAACTATGTACTAGATTGGAATTTGTTTCACAGACCATAAGCATTTCACAAACACATTCTACACATGTAAATAGAATAATAATTGATCATCATAAATATTTTTCATTAAGTCCAAAAAATTTCACGTCATAATACATAAGTGTCATATACAAAATTGGGACTTCCGAGCCACCAAAATATACTACACGGTCATACAAAAAATATACACCTAGGTCTCTAATCTTAAGGTGGAGGAGGGTGTTGATCATGGTAGCACACCATGCCTCTAGCTATCCAGCAAAACAATCGAACCCATTCCCATGGTACACCAACCACCTGGCACTGCATAGCCTAAGGAAAGTCCTCAACTTGTGCCATGGGAACCCTGTGTGTCAAGAGAACAAAGTTTGTGTGAATGATTTGGAGCGTCCGCTCTGCATCGACACCCATAATCTCATTGCATCTTACCCTTTGTTGATGACAAGGAAATCCTTTTGGTCCTCATGGTCCCACATCTGCACATACATGACAGAGTTTCATTATGTGTCATCACACCAAAAATATCTCTTTTGATTCCATATATATCAAAAACACACAAAAAATTAATAACTTAAAAAAAAAGTGAGTTGGTATTTGTTACCAATGTCTTCATATGCTGATCCTGGTGGTAGGGGAATATCTGGATCTCCGTAGAAGTCTATCCTTGCATAGGGGTATTCATCAATGGAAATGATATGTCTTCGCCACTAGAGGAAGAAGTCTGTTGGATAGGGGTTAGCCAACTTTCCCCCCTCCCAATCTCTGCATGACATGGGCCCAGTGTAACTGAGTTGTATCCCTGAATCCATGAGGAGCAATGTCAACTATAGGGCTTAGCCACAGTACCCTATCAAAAAAGAATGCACCCAGTATGTTGTCGAACCCAAAGTTTCATACCCTGGCCATATTGCAGTCACTAAGTTTCTGCTTCATGTTCCATAGCAACAAGGTACTCCAGTCATATAATGTAGGATGCATGCACTCTACTGCATAGAACATCATTGGCCTTGAGGCCCGATGGAGTGATGCTAACCTTGCAATCTTTCCCAATGCCAATAGTATGGCTTGCAGCCCCAAGTTCTGAATGGAATTTGTCGAGATTTGACTCCCAAACTTCTCTATATCCAAAAGGCAATACAAATCTATGTACTCATATATAGTCAACTCACCTCCTAGCCCAGGGGATCGGAGGTTCACCACCTCCCCTCGTTGGGACAAACATGTAATAAAATATATGTCCTCAACCTCAATGCTGAGTGACATCCCATCCAACTGAAAAGATTCAGAATCTGGATCCCAGTATTCTATTAGCAGTTGGAGTAGCCTTGGTTTAGCCCTCAAGCTTCCAAGGCACCAAAATTTGTATAACCCACAAGCCCTCAGCACTTGTTGATCCATTAGATCTCCTTCCACTGCCTCTTCAACATCACCATGTTCCCTCTCTCTCCATTCTAGCACCATCTTGCACAAAAAATTGTGAGTTTCATTAGTATTTGACTTTGAAAAACATCTTCGCAGCCCTAAATGCGACTGTTCTTGAAACAACCACGTATGTACGCAGGTATCATGGTCTTTTCCGCATATACCCAACCCTATACGTGGAAAAAGACCCGATTTTTGTGTGGGCCAAAAAGCACATTTTGGGGTGGCCTAAATTAAAAAATTTGACCATTAAAATTATTTTTTTTACAATAAAGTGAAAGAAAGGGGCATGGATAATTACCTGGACCAAACACGGAGTGATTTCATCGACGATGCTCCTAGAATCCGCTTTTGAAATTCTAGATACAAATGCACTATGGTGGGTGAATTTTCAAATGGTATGAAAATTTTTAACTTTTCACTATTTTATAGAAAAAAATTTGAAATTTTTACCCACTTTCTATAGTTTTTTACCATTTCTAACCATTTTGGACTGTTTGGACTAATATGATGTTGTAGGAGTCAATTTTGAGTGCAGTTTGACCTAGACTTCGACCTGTTAATGTCTATTTCAGGTATCATGTCTAAACTGGCATATAGGTTAGGATTTCACATCCACTTGCATTTTGCATGACCTTATGACTGTTTCATCTTAACCTTAGGTACGAACCCATTCCATGATGTCACAGAACCTTCATGTTGCTTTTAGAAGTGGCGTTATGTGAATGGTAGAGATTTCCCATACATGGGTGCCCTAGTTAGATCCTTTATTGCATTTGGTTCCCATGTTGACATTTCTCCTTTAGGGTGTAGGAGTCCCTTTTTAGCCCTGCCATGTCCTTGAGCAAGATCTTCATATTCCTCTTGAAATTTATGCTGGCCATTTCCCGTGGGACTCCCTTGTATATATCAAGTTGTAATTTCATTTTCATGAGTTTTGCTTGCCTTATTGAGCTTTATGCTAGCTCCCTGACTTTGAGTTATCAGCCATATAGCCCGAGCTCGTCTCATGTCTATCCATGTAGATCATTTTTACATATCTTTTGCAGCTTGATCATCCCTTTTACCAGGAGGATACTTTCCCCTGAGTGTCGTTATGCTACACATATATCCTTGCATTGAGCATAGGCATTAAGTAATATAAATCACTTTTATTCTTTTTCAAGCTTTTTAAAGTATCTGAAAAAATCCAAAAAAATCAAAAAACCAAAAATCCGGAAAGGAAAAGATGTTATCTTTGGCAGCAGTTGAGTCGTGTCACCTTTGACCAAAGCACTGTATATCACATTCGTTGGTTGAGTTATTAGTTTGACTTTAGGAGCTGTACTCATTACTCTGAGTTTATCTCCACCGACTGGTTAAGCTTCTAGTCCCTATGGAGCCTCTGATGATCACTAGTGGAAAATGAGAGATTAGTGACCAAAAAAATGACCAAAATCCGCATATCAATGACCACTTTTGGTTTGGCGATCGCTGGTGGCTAATTTACAGTCTTTTATTACACGACCAAAATTGGTCATTTTTATTTTGGTCATTTATAGCTTGTTGGTTGGTCATTAATTTGGTCATATATTTGGTCATTGATTTGGTCATGTATTTGAATCAATGACCAATTATATGACCAAATTAATGACCACATGACAAGCTAGAATATGACCAAATTTGGTCACGTAATAAAAGACCATAAATTAGCCACTAAAACTATTTTTTGGTCATTGATATGCGAATTTTGGTCATTTTTTTTGTCATTTATGTCTCATTGTTTGGTCACATATTTCTCGATTATTGGTCACTAATTTAGTCATTTTTAGTCGCTTTATATGTGGTCATTATATTTTAGTAGTTTGAATGGTGTCCATTATTAATCAATATAAATTTTTAATATGATATTATATTTAATTAAAAAAAGAATCATACATTTATTCTCATCTAATACACTTGTGAATTATGCAATGTCACATTATAATTAATTATAACACTTGTAAATAATATCTATTCCACATATAAATCATACAATGTCACATTATAATTAATTATAACACTTGTAAATAATATCTATTCCACATATAAATCATACAATGTCGCATTAATTATTAATAATTACAACATTGGTACATAACACAAAGTACAACCATATATATAAGTTTTAAACCACAAATTATATTATATGAGATGTCAAAAGTATTACAATAAATATGAGTTTTCTCAAATACTCATATTAATTTCCATATAACTTTACAGGAAAATCATCACTTTTCAAAATATTGCAATGGCTAAACCATCATACTTGCACTTGGCTGTAAAACCATACTTAAATCCCACGTCAACAGCTTCAAAACCATACTCAACACTAAACCATACTTAGATCCCACGTCAGCAGCTTCAAAACCACACTTAGCAGCTTGAAAGCCTTAACATCAGGTTCTTCATACTGAATGGCAAATCTTCAATAATAGGCTCTTCATACTCAATGGCCCACTTATAAGTTAAGCTCACTCCTGCAAAATCCAATAAAAAAATATCACTTGTAAAGTAGAAAAACAATGAAGCAAATTATTTATCTTGTTCAACAGCTAACAACAATAACCAAGATCATGTGCAAAATAATAAAATCTAATCTAACAAATTCAATTGAAGAATTGGTTGAAATTAAACTTTAATGGATAAATCTACAACTATTTAGTACCTAAGAAAAGTAAAACTCAGCTCTAAACTAGGAAATGGATTTCAACAGGAAAGATAATCAATGAATCCACAAAACAATTATGCTCGACTGCACAGGTAGAAACCTGCATACATAGTGCAATCTGTGAAGGAGTTCACCCCTATACGTCATGTGGTTAGTGAATGACATGAAAACTATGGAAACTAATGAATGATTCAGAACCCCATCAAACTATTGTGATGTTATACTCAACCACCAGTATAATCAAAACCCATCAAATAGCATCAACATTCCCAATTTCCTACATGCCTACCTTGTCCTTGTTTCAAACATATATTTGTATGTAAACAAACGAAAATTATAAAAAGTTCTTTTTAACTTGTCAACCTCAAAGTGCTCATGACATAGTTTAGGCATCAAGCCAACAACCATCATATTTTACCCTCTATATCTATATATAATCAAAAAAATTCATGAGTTTTTCTTTCTTGGACTCTGGACTCTGGAAAATTCACTTGGACGGGCCTGGCAGATAATTTCATGAGCTACAGTGAAAGTAAGAGAAAATAAGAAATGGATTAGATATTTCAGCTGGGTGAAGTTTCACCCTCCTGTCAACTGGGCCTAGCTTGGTTGGTTGACAAGAACAATAGTTATCCTCCCACATGGGTTCAAATCCCACTTGTGACATGCTTAACTCTTCATAAGCCAATCATTGTTTGAGGCTCTTCTTGATCCAAAAGGAATATCTCACCCTTCCTTACAGGCCAGAGGGTGGGTTGCTTGGTTACACCAATTTTTTGGTCATTTGGGTCTACCTTGGACGGTTACAAGGACAAGTTATTATCCTCTCCACCCAAGTTTAAATCCTGCTTGTGACATATCTGACCCTTCTATGCCAACTGGGGCTAGCAAAGTACCAGCGATCTGATTCTCTCTTAAGTGCTTGAGGGAGGGTGGGACAAGATGTTTCATCCTCCCCAGTTGGGGTCAAATCCCACTTGTGACATGTTCTGCTCTTCATGAGCCAATAGTTTGATTGAGGCTCTTCATGGACCAAGAATAACAACTCACCCTTTCTTATGGGCTGGAGGATGGGGTGCTTGCTTATACCATTATTTTGTCAATTGGGTGTAGCTCGGATGCTTGGGAGGAGAAGATGTTACCCTCCCCATCCAAGCTCAAATCCCACTTGTGACATATTTTCTCTTCATGAGCCAATTATTCACCGGGGCTCTTCATGGGCCAATTGTCCACTGGGGCTGACAAAGTACCAGCAATCTCATTCTTACCAGAATAAGATAGCTATGGAGCAAACCTCCCTCCATCGGATGGAGGAGGAGCAAAGTCAACGTTGACTTTGCTCCTCCTCCATCCGATGGAGGGAGGTTTGCTCCATAGC
>LPNX011130668.1:189255-201236 GCA_001517045.1 Pseudotsuga menziesii
CAGTCTGGAGGGTAGGACCAGTTGTTACATGTAAAAAAAACTACACCCTCCCAACACCACAAGGATTTGGTTTGCTTGCTTTCAATTTGTCATCTTTAACGAGAACTTGTGTCCTGAATCCAATGTCTGCCACAAGCTTTCTACTATGAACCTGTTTTGTGTCCCAAACACAATATGATTCTCATTAGTATCAGGATAAATTCTAGAAATTATAATTTACAAAAGGAATTGAACACCTACAAATGTAAGAAATTGTTGGTACATCCCAAGCTTGTATTCATTCCCACTAAGCAGAGTGCACTTTCCCTACACCAAGAATGCATCCTCTGCTAAACACCCAAAATACAGTAACTAGCAAGGTGAACATATGGATCCTACTGATGAATACTACAGGAAAAAATGGATACTTTTCATTCTTGACAATATATCTTGCCACTAAGAAAGCCCAGTGGATTATCTCGAGTGGTTGAAAGCTGTGAATTGTCAGCAGGAATTCACAGGGTCAAGTCCTTGGCGTGGCTACCTCTGTGAATATTGTAGGTCTTACTTGATGTCCCCATTGGGTTAGGTTGACAAAAACTACAACCAAACAAATTACCCCAAGAGCCCAGAGGTTTTCCATGATGTGTATTTCGTCGGAAAAAACATGTGCTGCTACAAAGTGCTATAAGGCTTTTGTGTTTTTTCTTATCATTGCAATTTGCCACTATAAAATTTAACAGCTATGGTTTTTGCACAATGAAATAAAAGTACCAAAAATGAAATGGAGAACTTTACCTGAGGAGTTGCATAAGGAGCATTAGAACCCAGGATAGACCTAACTTCATCACAATCAAAGAATAGGTCAGGTGGTTTATAAAGCTTCCCATCAATACTTGATTTTACCCAGCAATATTCACAAATCTTTAAAACACATGAAGACTCTGTATACTTTCCTTCCTTCACACCAGGACTGCCACAACAGTAAGTAGCTTTTTTGTCACCATATAGGCCGTCCCACACACTATCAAGAACTTGAAGGAAATGTGAACATTGATCTACATATGTTCTTGAACTTGACAAGGCTGTCAGTATATCCACCAACTCAGGAGATTCCCAATCCTTTACAGTCCAGCCTACTGAATTCACATTCTCTTCCCATGCTAGGTCTTTCCATATACTACAAGACTGGTCTTCCAGTTTCTTCTCAATATTAACTACCTGCATAAGATCAGTGACACCAAGCTCTGTGAAAAATTTACGCCACTATAGCATGTTCAATGATTTCACTTCATTCGAAGAAAATTGTAGATACACACTATCAATTTTGTTCCAAATAACACTTGTGCCAGCAAGAACATTTCTCATGTCTGCTGGATTACGAAATTCTCTGCTAAAGTGAAGTGGTTCTGAACCAGCATGTCTATATCCATTATTTGTTATGATTACAGCTTTTTCTTGCAGCTCTCATATTATTTTTGGCCTTTCCAAGTGGCATAGTGAACAATTTGACTGCAAATGTATCATGATAAAGGCTAGGTATTCAGCCAAAATTAACTTATCTTTTGTCATGCATTCAACACTTGCCATAGCTTGTAAAATATGTTTCATCACAAATTCATGTGCTGACAACAGACCAATTCCAGCACGCCGTAGCATGCATACAATCATATCCGAATCGGCTCTGACCACAACATCACCACCTACTGTTGGAGAGAAAAAGAGAGAAGGGTGTACAGTTCTTAAATCACAATATAACTTTGGGAAGTTTTTTAAAATATGCATACCATCAAGCCCAGATCTATTGGCCTCACATGGTAACCAAATAGAATCTTCTCTAATTGAAGTATATGATCCATCGGAAATTGGAATAAATGGAATTTGAGCAAGATCATTAAGGCAGTCAGATTCTAAGGGCTCATAGGACAAGGAAAATGTTACTAAGGGCTCAGGCCATTCTAAACCATAAACACTCCTTATTGTTGCCTCTTTGTCCTTCTTTCCACCCTTAGGATAGGCCTGATATACATATACATGGGCACAGTTGTTAATAAATTACAGACAAAATTATGAATGAAAGTTGCATTCATTCTTTTACCCAAGGGACAAACTATATCAGATCAGAAATAAGCTTACATCTTTCGAGTGATAGGGAAGCCGAAGTATGAAATGTTCAATAGTCAATGCATTCAGTGAGTGCCCACCTACGTTAATTACATCCTGCATCATTCATCCCCATACAGGGCACATACAAGAATCAAATAGTTGCATATGAAGAGCATAACAAAAAAATGCCGCATGTTCAGTTGCATTCCTTGTCATCCAATCCTCGTTCAATTTAAATTTTTTCAAAGTAGATTAAACAGGTGAACCATGATATTGGTAATGCTTAATTTTTGCATCCATAAAACATTTACAATATTTAAGGCACGGCATACCTTGCGCATAAAAGCCACGACCATCTGAGGAGTTGCCGGTAATCCATGCTCAAGGAATTCCTGTAGTTGAAGGAAAGGTAAATCGTTTATTTTCTACACATGGATATATAACTTTAATGACTACCTTTATTTTTAAAATGAAAGGTCAGAAACGAGGGGCAGATGAGGGGAAATGCTTTACTATACATATGTTCATCATGCAGACATTGTAAATATTGATCCAAAATGCCAACTTCTGCTGATGTGACACGCTTTTCAAATCCACAGAACTTTTGTTAGCAAGAACCCTGCAGAAATTCCAAATTACAAATCAACCAAATTTCAATACCATATCATGCCATTAGATAAAGTGCTAAATGTGAAAGAAATTTACAATGAGAGAAACTTACTTTAATCTCCTTAGAAAAGGAATGGCAATTGGTATCTGACTTAAGTCAATGGAGGTGGTTATGATGTCATGAAGGTGTTTGTACGGACCAACATCTCTTACTTCTGAATCTGCACAAACCCCATATGGATCTTGGAAATCCATTTCTTCAGAACTCTGCATGGGAGTCTTACAGATCATAGTGCTTCTGGAACCATAACTTCTTAAGCTTATACTTGATGATGTTGATCGTGACACTACTGATGATATATCCTATTCTGATCCTATGAACTGCTTTGTTAGCTTCAAAAATATACTCGAAAAGCATTTCACCATCTCTTCAGAAAGACTGTTGGGATCCATGTCTTTAACATCTTGTAAATAACTCAAACCGGGCACATTTTCTGGTCCCAAATTACAAGTTATCATAGTATGTTCTGTCTGGCAGAAATTTTCAAAAAAATATGAATGAGCTTCCATTCCTGTAAATTTCATTATGGAATGGTAACTGTAAAACTTTGGAAACAAAAAGAGAAGATAACTGAAAGATAAACAAAAATTAAAATCATGGACATGTTTGCCATAACCTATATAACAAGTCCTATCCGAAGAATGTCTCAAATTTCAATACCTGTACTTTTAGAGTATGTATCTGCCTCTTCGAAGTCTTGTTGTCCTTTGGAGACCATTTTTGAGATGCAGTCCCTGGTTTTGATAATCGAGGAAAAGAATGTGGATTTCTAGGGGTTAAATGCAGCTGATTCTCTTTTCCATGGCCAGGCTCTGAGGGCCCCAAACTCTTTTGCACCCCCTTGGACAGTTTTGGGGCCTCCTCGGCAACCACCTTGTGAGGAGAATGCTTGAAATTTGTAGCTTGAGATACAAAATGAAGGCCACTGGCCTCAGAGCCAGAGCCAAATGATGCTTTCCTTCTATTTACACTTCCAGTTTGAGAAGCCACATCAGGCGGGGATTCATTTATAGAGGGAATCAAACCTCCAACAACAAACTCTCTTTTACCTTGTTGACTTTCTTGGACAGAATGGTGACCCCATGAAGGAGACCTAAGAAGCTCTAGCTTCTTTGCTATAGATGATTGTTCAACATTTTCAATAGGTTCTATATGTTTCCTGGATAATGAGATATAAACAGCCTCCTGATACAAACCTTGCCTTAAATGTACAATTTGTTCCTCGAGATGAACAACCTCCTCCTCCAGCACAACTACTTCTGTAAGGAGCTCCAGTGTCTGAATACAAAATCATAGCAATACAACTTGTTAAATCCTGGCCAGTTAGAGTAAGCTGGAAATGGCACACTGCACTTTTATGCCTAAGACACCTGAAAATGATTTTGTAGAAGATATAAAGATCTGTAGGAACTAACAATACTAAGTTATTGAACTAAAATCTAATTGTAGATTCCCACAACAATAAAAACTTTGAATGACATATGAAGTTGTTTCTAAATATATTTTGTCTTCCGATCCTAGCATAAAACTTCCGAACTATAACCAAATGATCAAAGTCAGACCATTCTGAGACTTAATTGACATTTTAGAAACATGTATAAAGAGTTTAACCCATACCTTCGCAGAAAGATACAGTGGAAGCCGAGGAAGAGCACCGAGAGGTCGTGTAAATGCTATTTCCAATGCTCTGTGCACATTCTCCTCATACCTAAGCTTCTTCCTTGGCTTCTCTATCTACAATTCACAGCAGAAATTTCTCAATGCCAAAACCTATGTTCTATCCAATCAGAACTTAGATTCCTTTTCTTTATTGTATGAGAATCCAATAAAATACATTAAAGTTTACTACCCTTGCCATTTTCTGCTAGAAAGTGAATGATTATATACAGGAAACTAAATCGTTACTATAAAATAAATAATATAGATCACTATGCTTGTAATTGAGATGCCCTGGCAGCACCCCTCTCCAAGGCCTTCAATCAATTCATTTCCATGCGAGCTTTATGTTCCTCAGTGATCTGGTTCTCACTTTTCCCTTACCCAATCACCTCACTTTGGGACTGTTGTGAGCCGTGTTACTCCTGAGTATTGTTGAGAGTCAGTGCTTGAGAGAAATAATGGCTATCAACTACATTTTATGGACCCTTAGTTTGTCAGCAAGAACCCTGCGGAAATTCCAAATTAAAAATCAACCAAATTTCAATACCATATCATTCCATTAGATAAAGTGCTAAATGTGAAAGAAATTTACAATGAGAAAAACTTACTTTAATCTCCTTAGAAAAGGAATGGCAATTGGTATCTGACTTAAGTCAATGGAGGTGGTTATGATGTCATGAAGGTGTTTGTATGAACCAACATCTCTTACTTCTGCATCTACACAAACCCCATATGGATATTGGAAATCTATTTCTTCAGAACTCTGCATGGGAGTCTTACAGCTCACAGTGCTTCTGGAACCATAACTTCTTAAGCTTATACTTGATGATGTTGATCGTGACACTACTGATGATATATCCTATTCTGATCCTATGGACTGCTTTGTTAGCTTCAAAAATATACTCAAAAAGCATTTCACCATCTCTTCAGAAATCCTGTTGGGATCCATGTCTTTAACATCTTGTAAATAACTCAAACCGGGCACATTTTCTGGTCCCAAATTACAAGTTATCATAGTATGTTCTGTCTGGTAGAAATTTTCAAAAAAAATATGAATGAGCTTCCATTCCTGTAAATTTCATTCTGGAATGGTAACTATAAAACTTTGGAAACAAAAAGAGAAGACAACTGAAAGATAAACCAAAATTAAAATCATGGACATGTTTGCCATAACCTATATAACAAGTCCTATCCGAAGAATGTCTCAAATTTCAATACCTGTACTTTTAGAGTATGTATCTGCCTCTTTGAAGTCTTGTTGTCCTTTGGAGACCATTTTTGAGATGAAGTCCTTGGTTTTGACAATCGAGGCAAAGAATATGGATTTCTAGGGGTTAAATGCAACTGATTCTCTTTTCCATGGCCAGGCTCCAAGGGCCCCAAACTCTTTTGCACCCCCTTGGATAGTTTTGGGGCCTCCTCGGCAACCACCTTGTGAGGAGAATGCTTGAAATTTGTAGCTTGAGTTACAAAATGAAGGCCACTGGCCTCAGAGCCAGAGCCAAATGATGCTTTCCTTCTATGTACACTTCCAGTTTGAGAAGCCACATCAGGCGGGGATTCATTTATAGAGGGAAGCAAACCTCCAACAACAAACTCTCTTTTGCCTTGTTGACTTTCTTGGACAGAATGGTGATACCATGAAGGAGACCTAAGAAGCTCTGGCTTCTTTGCTGTAGATGATTGTTCAGCATTTTCAATAGGTTATATTTGTTTCCTGGATAATGAGATATAAATAGCCTCCTGATACAAACCTTGCCTTAAATGTACAATTTGTTCCTCGAGATGAACAACCTCCTCCTCCAGCACAGCTACTTCTGCAAGGATCTCCAGTGTCTGAATACAAAATCATAGCAATACAACTTGTTAAATCCTGGCCAGTCAGAGTAAGCTGGAAATGGCACACTGCACTTTTACGCCTAAGACACCTGAAAATGCTTTTGTAGAAGATATAAATATCTTTAGGAACTAACAATACTAATTTATTAAACTAAAATCTAATTGTAGATTCCCACAACAATAAAAACTTTGAACGAAATATGAAGTTGTTTCTAAATATATTTTGTCTTCCAATCCTAACATAAAACTTCCGAACTATAACCAAATGATCAAATTCAGACCATTCTGACACTTAATTGACATTTTAGGAACATGTATAAAGAGTTTAACCCATACCTTCGTAGAAAGATACGGTGGAAGCCAAGGAAGAGCACTGAGAGGTCGTGTAAATGTTCTTTCCAATTCTCTATGCACATTCTCCTCGTACCTAAGCTTCTTCCTTAGCTTCTCTATCTCCAATTCACAGCAGAAATTTGTCAATGCCAGAACCTATGTTCTATCCAATCAGAATTCTGATTCCTTTTCTTTATTGTATGAGAATCCAATAAAATACATTAAAGTTTACTACCCTTGCCATTTTCTGTAAGAAAGTGAATGATTATATACAGGAAACTGAATCGTGACTATCAAATAAATAATATAGATCACTGTGCTTGTAATTGAGATGCCCTGGCAGCACCCCTCTCCAAGGCCTTCAATCGATTCATTTCCATGCGAGCATTATGTTCCTCAGTGATCTGGTTCTCGCTTTTCCCTTGCCCAATCACCTCACTTTGGGACTCTTGCGATCCCTGTTACTCCTGAGTATTGTTGAGAGTCGGTGCTTGAGAGAAAGAATGGCTATCAACTACATTTTTTGGACCCTTAGTTTGTCAGCAAGAACCCTGCAGAAATTCCAAATTACAAATCAACCAAATTTCAATACCATATCATGCCATTAGATAAAGTGCTGAATGTGAAAGAAATTTACAATGAGAGAAACTTACTTTAATCTCCTTAGAAAAGGAATGGCAATTGGTATCTGACTTAAGTCAATGGAGGTGGTTATGATGTCATGAAGGTGTTTGTACGGACCAACATCTCTTACTTCTGAATCTGCACAAACCCCATATGGATCTCGAAAATCTATTTCTTCAGAACTCTGCATGGGAGTCTTACAGCTCACAGTGCTTCTGGAACCATAACTTCTTAAGCTTATAATTGATGATGTTGATCGTGACACTACTGATGATATATCCTATTCTGATCCTATGGACTGCTTTGTTAGCTTCAAAAATATTCTCGACAAGCATTTCACCATCTCTTCAGAAATCCTGGTGGGATCCATGTCTTTAACATCTTGTAAATAACTCAAACCGGGCACATTTTCTGGTCCCAAATTACAAGTTATCATAGTATGTTCTGTCTTGCAGAAATTTTCAAAAAAATATGAATGAGATTCCATTCCTGTAAATTTCATTCTGGAATGGTAACTGTAAAACTTTGGAAACAAAAAGAGAAGACAACTGAAACATAAACAAAAATTAAAATCATGGACATGTTTTCCATAACCTATATAACAAGTCCTATCCAAAGAATGTCTCAAATTTCAATACCTGTACTTTTAGAGTATGTATCTACCTCTTCGAAGTCTTGTTGTCCTTTGGAGACCATTTTTGAGATGTAGTCCTTGGTTTTGACAATCGAGGAAAAGAATGTGGATTTCTAGGGGTTAAATGCAGCTGATTCTCTTTTCCATGGCCAGGCTCCGGGGGCCCCAAACTCTTTTTCACCCCCTTGGACAGTTTTGGGGCCTCCTCGGCAACCACCTTGTGAGGAGAATGCTTGAAATTTGTAGCTTGAGTTACAAAATGAAGGCCACTGGCCTCAGAGCCAGAGCCAAATGATGCTTTCCTTCTATGTACACTTCCAGTTTGAGAAGCCACATTAGGCGGGGATTCATTTATAGAGGGAAGCAAACCTCCAACAACAAACTCTCTTTTGCCTTGTTGACTTTCTTGGACAGAATGGTGACCCCATGAAGGAGACCTAAGAAGCTCTGGCTTCTTTGCTATAGATGATTGTTCAGCATTTTCAATAGGTTCTATTTGTTTCCTGGATAATGAGATATAAATAGCCTCCTGATACAAACCTTGCCTTAAATGTACAATTTGTTCCTTGAGACGAACAACCTCCTCCTCGAGCACAGCTACTTCTGCAAGGAGCTCCAGTGTCTGAATACAAAATCATAGCAATACAACTTGTTAAATCCTGGCCAGTCAGAGTAAGATGGAAATGGCACACTGTGCTTTTATGCCTAAGACACCTGAAAATGCTTTTGTAGAAGATATAAAGATCTGTAGGAACTAACAATACTAAGTTATTGAACTAAAATCTAATTGTAGATTCCCACAACAATAAAAACTTTGAATGACATATGAATTTGTTTCTAAATATATTTTGTCTTCCGATCCTAGCATAAAACTTCCGAACTATAACCAAATGATCAAATTCAGACCATTATGAGACTTAATTGACATTTTAGGAACATGTATAAAGAGTTTAACCCATACCTTCGCAGAAAGATATGGTGGAAGCCGAGGAAGAGCACTGAGAGGTCGTGTAAATGCTCTTTCCAATGCTCTGTGCACATTCTCCTCATACCTAAGCTTCTTCCTTAGCTTCTCTATCTAGAATTCACAGCATAAATTTCTCAATTCCAGAACCTATGTTCTATCCAATCAGAACTCTGATTCCTTTTCTTTATTGTATGAGAATCCAATAAAGTACATTAAAGTTTACTACCCTTTCCATTTTCTGTAATAAAGTGAATGATTATATACAGGAAACTGAATCGTGACTATCAAATAAATAATATAGATCACTGTGCTTGTAATTGAGATGCCCTGGCAGCACCCCTCTCCAAGGCCTTCAATCGATTCATTTCCATGCGAGCTTTCTATTCCTCAATGATCTGGTTCTCGCTTTTCCCTTGCCTAATCACCTCACTTTGGGACTGTTGCGAGCCCTGTTACTCCTGAGTATTGTTGAGAGTCGGTGCTTGAGAGAAAGAATTGCTATCAACTACATTTTCTGGACCCTTAGTTTGTCAGCAAGAACCCTGCAGAAATTCCAAATTACAAATCAACTAAATTTCAATACCTTATCATGCCATTAGATAAAGTGTTGAATGTGAAAGAAATTTACAATGAGAGAAACTTACTTTAATCTCCTTAGAAAAGGAATGGCAATTGGTATCTGACTTAAGTCAATGGAGGTGGTTATGATGTCATGAAGGTGTTTGTACAGACCAACATCTCTTACTTCTGAATCTGCACAAACCCCATATGGATCTCGGAAATCTATTTCTTCAGAACTCTACATGGGAGTCTTACAGCTCACAGTGCTTCTGGAACCATAACTTCTTAAGCTTATACTTGATGATGTTGATCATGACACTACTGATGATGTATCCTGTTTTGATCCTATGGACTGCTTTGTTAGCTTCAAAAATATACTCGACAAGCATTTCACCATCTCTTCAGAAAGCCTGTTGGGATCCATGTCTTTAACATCTTGTAAATAACTCAAACCAGGCACATTTTCTGGTCCCAAATTACAAGTTATCATAGTATGTTCTGTCTGGCAAAAATTTTCAAAAAAATATGAATGAGCTTCCATTCCTGTAAATTTCATTCTGGAATGGTAACTGTAAAACTTTGGAAACAAAAAGAGAAGACAACTGAATGATAAACCAAAATTAAAATCATGGACATGTTTGGCATAACCTATATAACAAGTCCTATCCGAAGAATGTCTCAAATTTCAATACCTGTACTTTTAGAGTATGTATCTGCCTCTTCGAAGTCTTGTTGTCCTTTGGAGACCATTTTTGAGATGCAGTCCCTGGTTTTGACAATCGAGGAAAAGAATGTGGATTTCTAGGGGTTAAATGCAGCTGATTCTCTTTTCCATGGCCAGGCTCCAAGGGCCCCAAACTCTTTTGCACCCCCTTGGACAGTGTTGGGGCCTCCTCGGCAACCACCTTGTGAGGAGAATACTTGAAATTTGTAGCTTGAGTTACAAAATGAAGGCCACTGGCCTCAGAGCCAGAGCCAAATGATGCTTTCCTTCTATGTACACTTCCAGTTTGATAAGCCACATCAGGCGGGGATTCATTTATAGAGGGAAGCAAACCTCCAACAACAAACTCTCTTTTGCCTTGTTGACTTTCTTGGACAGAATGGTGACCCCATGAAGGAGACCTAAGAAGCTCTGGCGTCTTTGCTATAGATGATTGTTCAGCATTTTCAATATATATAGTGCAAAAAATACATGGGTACATTCATATTCATATTCAACATATTATAAGGGTTTTATTAAAGTCGGTGGGTTTTTAATCAAACAGAACCTCTAAAGCTCGATGAGTACTAGAAATGTTTTGAAGACTGATCAAACCAATCTCAATGGCTATCAGCGATAGCTGCTTCTAGGGCTTCCTTTGGGACCCAAATCATTAGGTCCGATGATCGAAACCCTCTGCAGATTAAGTAACCAGGATTTCGTGAAGAAAATTGAGGGTGTCTGGGGTTTCAACCAGTGAAACGACTTGTGAAATCAAGGTAAAAACCCCTTTTCCATAGGTTGCGAGGGTCAATGAGTTCTGTATCGGTGGAGGTCGAGTTCAAGGTTCGTGATTCCACAACTGATCTTTGAGAGAGGCGTCCCCTCGTACTACCACTTTGGTCTCGCAGGATGTTTTCTATTTACATTATGTCCATAATAACATTCCCATCCATAATTACATTCATGTCCCTATCAGAAAGAGCCACTACACTAAACAATCGGACCAGTCTTCCATCTTGACCTCTAATGGTAAAAACCAATTATTCAAAATCACTACTCAGGCCATCTCTGAGATGGCCAGAGGGATATTTGACTTAGCACAATCATTCCCCAAACTACTCCAATACTAGAGGTACCATCTCGCATGAAGAAGTTGAATTTGTCCATTGTAACAATAAAGAAATAATTTTAGACGGTCAACCTTCGAAGACAACACCTCTGCTGTTGATTGATTCCGGTTATACTATGGCTCTAGCTCTCTGCACCATGGCTCTTTGGCACTATGGCACCTCTCTGCCATTAGGTCCTTCCTGTTACGCTAAAGGATCAAAGAATAAATGAACCAAATTAATATATTGATTGCTTTTCATTCACATCTTGGTTGGAATCATTGTGATGCATGTACTGACATCATTTGGACATTAGATTTGGTTGCTTAGTCACTTTGGGAGTATTTAGTACCAAATTTGTTCCACATTGTCCAAGGAGTTAGTTACAGTATTATGTTTAGATGTATAATATAGTTTGTTACAACATATTTTTATTATTATTATATTGGTATAATACTATTTTGTACTAAATGTATTTTTTATTATATATATTATAGAAAAAATGTTTTGTATTAATTTATTTTGTATGTAATATTTATAGGTTTTTAATATAAATTTATGTATTAGAAAAAATGTTTTGTATTAATTATTTTGTATGTAATATTTATAGATTTTTAATATAAAAATTTTATATGGTAAACTAATTTATATATTAACTTTAATGAGTTTATATATTTATATTATTTTCATAAGCAATACATAGATGAGTACAAAATGTCTATGGAGTCGATGGTCGACATAACATGGTCAACATGTTTTTGTTATCCATAAATGTCTTGTATATTATATTAATG
>LPNX011130668.1:201398-246894 GCA_001517045.1 Pseudotsuga menziesii
CCGTAGTGACAACTAAAAATGACCAAATAAATGACCAATTGTTATGTGGTCATTTTTAGTCTAGATATCCTCTGACCAAATTTGGTCATTTATCTTGGTCGTTTTAAGTTGGTTTTTATCTCGTGACCAAAAGTGGTCATTTATCTTGGTATTTTTTAGTTAGCTCACTTAAATTTATCAACTTTGGTCATTTATCCCTTGAAAAAAACTATGGTGACCAAAAATTGTGGTATCCTGGTCGCTAATCTCTCATTTTCCACTAGTGGATGCCTCCTGTGTCACATAGATGTCCTAGTTTGCATATCAATTCCATGTTTCTTACCTTTAGTCACCATTTTCCTTTATGCTCTTGTTCAAAGGAAGTTGAAGCCTAAGTCAACCATCCTCAGTTATCTTGACTTTGCATGTCGGTCATTCCCGGTACTGTTACCAGTTCGTGCAAATCTTGTTCATGTTCTTCAACATTATATAGCATTGTTGAGTACCTCGTGTTGGTTGATGGGGCATGCCTTAATTCCCTCCTTCCATTGGATTCCATTCCATCAACATCAGTTCATTTATTCTGGAATAGGAGTCTAGAGTCGTTTGAGTTCCTTGAGACTTACAGTCATCAGTGGTAGGTTCTCTCGCCATCGACAGTTTTGGGAATACATCAATGTCCCCTTATCGATGGATTCTTCCAAGTCTTCGACCTCAACACATCTATTCACACTTCTTAGATTGCACTTTGTACCTTGATTCCTATTTTCATTATCGGTGGGTGATCTCGCGTCTGTTAATGGTATACATCAATGATCGATAATCAGACGATGGACTACTATGAAGAACCTCCTACAATAAACAATGAGAATGAAAAAATATTGGAGCACAAAAGATATTTTAATGGCCACTTCGAGGGGGAAACCTCCTTTGAGAAAGCTCAATACAAAATAACTCTTCGGTGCTTTCAATAGCCTCAACACATACTTATATACTAAGTCTAATCTAAACAAATATTACTCCACATGAATGTGGGATAATGAAACCTATTAACTGGATGACTTAACAACTATTACTTACTCCCCATGAATGTGGGATAATACATCATACTAATTGGACGACTTACAAATCATATGTGTCTGACAAAATATACCAACAAAATAAAGAGGGGGGTTGACATGAGTTCTTAACATCCCCTCCCTCTTAGAAAAAGCTTTGTCCTCAAAGCTTTAGATGTGGAAACAGCTGCTGAATCTGAAGGAGGGGTTCCCGTGTAGCATCCTCTGGTTGCATGCTAGCCACTGAATTGAAGACCTTTGTGATGGACTGAGAGAGAAGATGAAAAGTGTGCTTATTGAGGATGGCCTCTAACTTCAAAATGATGGATCCTTTAGTAACCCATTCTGGTAAAAAAAATTGTGCGCTGATGTCGGCGTCGATCACTTGCTGAATGCGAGAAGGAGGAAGTGCCAATTTATAAGCAACACACCCAATCTTTTGAAGAACTAGATATGGGCCAGAGATATTTGGAGCATGTGTTTGATGCCCTTTGTCTTCCACAGAGGATTTCTTGTAACGCTGCAGACGAAGAAAAACCATATCACCAACTTGAAAAGTGTGCTCAGAACGGTGTTGATAAGCATGTTGTTTCATGTGGGCTCTTTTCAGGTGAAGATTGTCCTACAGGAGGTGAAGAATCTGATGTCGATTTCTCAGAACCATGTCAATTTCCTAAACTGGTGAACTGCTAGGGGTGGATGGGAGGAGTACTAGAGGTGCATGACCATAGACTACTTCATATGGAGTCATTTTAGATGCAGTATGGTAGGAATTATTGTACCACCATTCAGCAAGAGGGAGCCACTGTTCCCACTGATGTTGTTCTTCAGAGATGAAACAATGAAGATAAGCCTCCCAATATTTGTTGACGACTGTAGTCGGACCCTCTATTGGTGGGTGATAAACTGAACTCATATGCAGTTTGGTGTTAGGCAGGCAAAAATGACTTGTGAAAGTTGTGTTGCGGCCTGAGACAATGGAATAAGGGATTCCATGAAGAAGGAATATCTGGGCCATGAAAATTTGTGCGATTGAAGAGGTGATATATGGATGTAGTGTAGTTTCACCCTTGTGGTGTTGACAAGGAACACATTCAGCAACCATATGTTGAATTTTGGGTTGCACCCCCTTCCAAAAGAAGTTACAATGCTCCAGCTCGTATGTTTTGATGAACCCAAAGTGTGCTGCCGATGGAGAAGCATGGAGTTCATAAAAGACCTCATGTTTAAGCTCTATGCTCTAGGGAAGCACCAGACAACCCTTATATCTCAGAAAAAATCCATCCCAAGAGGAATATGGTACCACAGAAAGGTTACTGGCCAACTGTTGGATGACTTTAGATAATTAGGATTCATTGACATAGCCTTGCTTAAGAGACTGTAACCAAGTTGGCAGAGGCATAGAAATAACTGAAAGAGAAACATGGGCATCAAATGTGTGGAAAAGGGCATCCACTGCAAGATTGTCCTAATCCTTCATATAGTCATAATCCCTAAGTTTGAGAACCCATTGCGGTTGTGTTGGGGATGAGACCCATTGTTCCAAGAAATATTTCAAACAATGGTGATCAGTCTTAATGTCGAAAGGATTCTCTAAGAGGGAAGGCCATCACTTCTGTACTGTGTGCAAAATAGTCATAATTTCCTTCTCATATGTAGAGGTGGATAAATTATTTCCAGAAGTGCATTTGTCAGTGAAGGAAATGGGATATTCATCTTGAAAGAGGACAACCCCAATTCCATTGTCGTAAGCATCATGCTCAAGAGTGAAGAGCTGGAAAAAATAAGGCATCTAAAAGGTGCATCGGAATGAAATATCCAAGGGAGTAGTTGAGACTGCTGAAGGTTGCATCTAAATGAAATGGAGTTGAGCGATGACACTATGTGAACTTTTCTTAAGAATATTTTCCATGCGATGTGAACTAATGAGGCTGAGAGACCCTAGTTGTAAGCCCCGTAATGTGTGTTTGGTACCATTGATTGAAAACTACATCCAAAGTTCAGCAAAATCCCATAAAATGGGTCCAAGTGTGCGTAACCATTGAGTGCCCAAAACCACATCACATCCACCTAAGGGCAAGGAAAACATGTTAGAGTGCAAGTTATAATCCCCCATAGATATGCACACATTACGACACTTCTCTTTGCAAGGTAAGGTGCCACCATTGGCAATCATGACTTCAAAGATGGAGCAAGGATGGATGAAACAATCAGCATGTTTGGCGATCCTCGGGTCAATGAAGTTATGAGTGCTACCAGAATCAATGAGTATTGTAAGGGGGAGTTTTTTGAAGAACCCTCTGACCCGCATAGTTTGTGGGGTGGTGACTCCAGCTAAGGCATGGAAAGATATCTCTGGTTGATCCTCTGGAGCAGGAAGTTGTTGAATGTCACCATCATCATCTGTGGGATCTTGAGCATCATAAAAAAATTTAGGTGCTAGTGGAGAATCCACATCTAAGAGATAGAGCTTTTTCTCAACACATCTATGTCCCAGGCTGAATTTCTCATCACAATTATAACAAATCCGTTTTTCTCGACGTTCCCGCATCTCTACTTCAAACAAATGCTTGATAGGAGTGGTTCTAGGAGCTGGCAGATTTTGGGTTCTTTGAGGAACCATAGGTCTGAATGGAACAAGAGTGGATTTGGAGCATTGTTGAGCCTGAATCTTGTCCTCTGCTAGCTTAGCCAACCCGAGGGCTTCCATCATTATGTGGGGGCAGAACATTTTAACCTCAGAGCATATTGCATCCTTCAGACCACAAATAAAACAACTAAGGTAGAATGCATTAGGAAATCCCTCGGTGTGATTGGCAAGTTTCTCAAATTCTGTTTGATACTCTCGCACAGTGCCAGTTTGGCAAAGTTTGGTGAGTGCTCTTGTGAAGTCATCAAAAGCACTAGGACCAAATCGCTACAAGAGGAGTTGGGAAAATTCTGTCCAGTTCGGCTCAGCATGAGCCTTGATGTACCAACGGAACCATTGAAGTGCTTCATGTTCCAAATGAAAGGATGCAAGGGAGACTTTATTGAAATCAAAAGTGTTATGCAGACTAAAATATTGTTCTGCCCTATAAATCCATCCAGTCGAATCATCACCATTGAAGCGAGGAAAATCCAGCTTCGGCCCGTGGTAGTGGCTAAACACTGAGAACCCAGTGTCTGTAGAAGAATCAGGCTGGTGACAGTTGTCCATGGGTGAATGCTGACGATTGAGGCTGAGAAATTTTTGATCGAGATCCTCAAGTTTGAACTTGATGGTGGCAAGTTCTTCTTCCATTTGTGTATTTGCTCCAGCACGGGTAACAACCATAAGCATGATTTTTTTTTCTTATAAGGTAATGGGTAGAAAAGGAAAAATGGACAAGGTTTTAGAAAAGAAGATTTTTTATTTGGGAAAAATTTTGGGAGGTAATTAGGGTTTTACGGGGTTTTGGACACTTTTTTAGGGACAAGAAGCATAAAATGTGAATTTCAGAGGTGGGATGAAGGAATTGGAAAATTTGTCAGAGAGGGACAAGGAAGCAGAATTGGAAAACAAACACCGTGGAAAAATTTGAAGGCGATTGGGTGAGAATCAGAGAAGTTATGACAAACTTTAAAAATTGACAAATATGGAATTTTGGCCTTGAGGAAGTGAAATTAGGAATAGGTTCCTCAATGAAGGAATATGCAGAATGCTATTACGGGGGTGACAGTGAAAATTTCAAGGGAAACGGAGCTAAATCAAGGAAGATAGGGTGTATTCCCTAATCCAAATGAAAAATACTATTGCAATAAGAACTACAATAATCGCAGTGCCATAAAAAATGTGGCAGAAATTCCACCCAATGCTCAAAAACCCATAATTAGAGCTAGGGTTTTGAGACGAAAACTTTTAAAATGAGCATAACTTGATCTAGATTGCTCAGAATCACTATTATAGCCTATTTCCAGAATTGGAACAACCACTCTGCTTCTACCCATGAAATTGAAATAGAAATTTGGGCACCAGGTCAAAAGATATTTGCTCTGCAATTTCCACGGTCGTCACCGAAATTCTGAAAAATTGCTGATTTTAAATCCATAATATCTCCACTTTTAGGACTCCAAATGAGATGTTTTTTTTTGAAATTGCATATTTTTGAAAGAGGAATTCAGATATGCAACCTGTTTCTTCTGATTCGGTGCAGAAAGTTTCAGAAAGTGATCTAAAAGTCACCGCCCAATTTTGACCTCTTTTTTATTAAAAGAAAAAAAATTCCCACTTGTGCCAAGGAAAGTGCTCTATACCAGATGTGGAGAACCTTCTGTTAACTCGAAAATCCCCCACACAGCTCTCAATGGCCTACACCACCCAAGGACACCATCTCACAACACTCATTTCACTCCATAAGACCTTCCATGACCTTCCATTTGACCCCCACACCTCCAAAAAAGCCCAAGGATGAAGAAAAGGGCTAAAAACCCCAAAATAGACCCCCGAGAGCTAAAGCCCTCAAAAAGGGGCTAAAACCCTGAAAGGGGCTAAAGGCCCAAAAAAGGGGCTAAAGCCTTAACCAAGGGCTTAAAACCCTAAAACCCCTTGGAAAAACTATATAAGGAGGGTGGGGGGTCACTCTCAAGACACTCCTCACTTGCCTATTGTTATGCTGCCCGTGGATGCTTTGAGACCTCTTGCTCTCAAGCCACCCACTCTCCCTCTCCTCCATCTCTATTTCTCCAAGCCATTGCTTCCCAACCAAGAGAGAGGTGCTCCCATGAGCTAGGGCATGGTGGCCCATTTCCACCTACGTGAGGTATAATTTATGTTTGTGCTTGTTTTATTTATTTTTATTTGCTAACCCCCATCTCTATTTGCAGGTTTCCATTGACATTGTTTGTAGGTTTAGTAGCTTAGGTTTGTTTTGTAGGTTTGGAGGTGGAACCCTAACCCATTGTATGCAGAGGGGTTCACAAGGGCTGCATCTCCATTTTACTTTTCTATCATTAGCTATTAGATCCAGTTTACAGTAGCTGCCATTTACTTAGTCTTTCTTAGATTAGTTTAGTTTCAATTCGCAGCTCTGTTTACTGTCATTTTTACTTCTATTTTTTACTATTTTCTAAGGGTAGGAACCTACCCTTGTGCCCTATAGGCACAAGGGAGCCATTCTTACCCCTGTATTGAGGAGAAATTCTCACTACAGCTTTGGCGACTCCCCTGGGTCGATCCCATAGGATCCCTGAGCAACAAATTTTAAGTTTTCAAGTTTTTCAGTTTTTACCCTAGTTTTCAAAAATGTTCTATTAGATCTGTTTAAATCTACTCTATTTCTTGTTTTTTGTCAGTGCCAAAGCCTCTACTAGGTCGATCCGAGTCAAACTGACCCAGTACCAGTTACTGTCGGCCAGATCTGACCCTGCATCACCAGAAACACCCCTTTCTAGAGCAGGTTTCTCTTATTGGGGGAAAAGGTGAGACAAGGCACACTTAATCCCTAGATAGGCACGCCCAAGGCACACTTAATCCTCAAACATGTATGAATTCATCCCAGGAGCTCAAGTTGCAGTTGTTTTGGCATTTTGTGCGACCCCTTAACTCACTTCTAGAAAAATCTCGCGGCCCCCTCGCGGGATTTGGTAAAAAATGTGTGGCTTGTCACACAGAAGTTATTTTTTAGTTTAATTAGCAGTAATTTCCAGTTTTATAGGACTGTTAGTGCGGCCTAGCCACCTCTGTCCACCATTACAGGTCTCTTTTAATTCTTTCAATTTTTGCAAATAAATCAATGAACAATGTGTATATGCTAATCCAATCACTAAGGCTTAATAAAATCAACTAGTCTAACTAAAAATAACATAAAATCAACCATCTTGCTGCCCCCTTCCTCCTCTACCCAGTCATCACCCTTCGGGGTATTCTGGGATATGACAAAGGGACCACTCATATAGATCTAGGCACTCCATGGCATTTTTCCTAAACCACTAAAACCAGGTGACCTGAAAGGTACGAGGGGTAGAGAAGGAGGGCTTCTCACAGGGCTAAGTGTCCTCCCTACTTGACCAACCTAGCACTTGGGGGGTGACCTAAGGATCTACGGATGGGCTTAGTCCCATTATGTTGAGAGCCTAGCACCTTCTCTTGGTTGAAGAAGAATACCACTGAGAGGTAGACATTTATTTAGGCCAACAATTCAGGGTTAATCACTACATTTGCTTACAAATTTCTGTTCATGTTTGCATACAAAACCATGATGTGAGCTCTATCATGAATTCATAAACCATATTGCAAACCAAATACCAGAAAAAACAAGAAAACCAACACACCATACCACATAATTAACCCAACTCAGTTCATGACGATGAGTAAGCCTTGAAATTTACTAAATTTACACTAAGTTCAAACAACTCTACAGTATTTGAGGACATAAGTCCCTGACTACTTCAACTATGGGAAGTACTTGGGCTTTTCCCAGAAACTCATTGTGAGGAGTACCATAATAACCCCAAAGTAGCTGGCCGCTGAGAGGAATTGCCAAGAGAAATGGGCAACGACCCCTTCCAATTGAGTAGAAACACCTAAAAGGAACTAACCAAGCGCTGTCTTCTGGTAGTCTTGGTGGCCGAGAGACCACCTTTAGCCAATAGGAAGCCATTGAAAACAAGGTCCAAATTTCATACACACAAGAGAACACAATTGATCCTCCACGATCTTCCTCATGCCTAAGAGGTGAACCACCACCATTTGGAACACTCAATCAGCACCGTCGTAGCCATTCTCAGTTATCTCCCAGACCATCAAAGGGCCACACAGCCTTTGATTCTAATTTATACCCATATCAGTCTGAACCAGACCTCCACACCACACCATCTAGCCCCATGGCTACTACAAACCCGGATCCATTTTCCGGTCTAACCTTAGCAAGTGGATCCATGTCCACATCACAACCAATCACCCACAACGTGGCAAGTGGTCCAAGCACAGTCATGTAGACTATCATTAGCCAATTTCCACCACCCATAGTGATTAGCCAAGCTAGTCCAATGGCCACACATGGGAGCAATGGCCCCTCCACACACATTGTTCCCCCTGCCACACAGGGAGGTAGTGCAGCAACCACCCACATTGCCCCTACCACCATACATGGGGCCAATGCCCCCACTACCCATACCATCCCACCCACAACACTTGGGGGAATTGGCCCATCCGTCATGGCACCACCACAAGCGCCCCAGCCATGTAGATGCATTATGCACCTGCAAACCCCACTCGCATTGCAGCCCCATCCCACATCAACTTGGGGTCAAATCTGCCATTCATGGCTCGTTTGAACTTGCCTAACTTGGCTAGATTAATGAATGACCCCATCTGTCACCAATAATTTTGGCCACCCATGCCAACTAAGCTGCCTTTAGAAATCCCAAAGTTTGAAAGCAAAGCCGAGGAATGTCCCCAAAACCATATAATGGCATTCCATCTATGGTGCTCATCCAATAGCATCGTAGAAGACTCCATCAGGCTGAGGCTATTCCAACGCACCCTTACAGGTGCCACAGCCAAATGGTACATTGAGCTGCCACAAGCCAAATACCTCGACTTCAACTCCCTAGCCTTCATGTTCCTACAGTATTTCCAACTCCCTGTTAGATATGACGAGGGGGTGGAGATCCTACTATCCTGTCGCCAAAACACCGCCACTCACATCACTAATCATATCCATGAGTGGCGGCGACGCTGTAGCTTGTGTAAGATCTAACTTGATGATAGGATCTTCTTGGATTGGTTCCTTAAGACTTTTCTCCCCCCCATCGCAAAGGACGATGCATATAAACATCCCCAATCTGAAGAAGAGGCCATACTGAAGGCCCAACAATTTGATCTCATTTACGCCCAATCGGGATACTTGTATACTGTCATCCCAGATGCTCCCCATCCAAGTACCTCCTACCATGATGCACCGGGGGCATCTCACACAACGGATGGCATCATAGGGTCAGTCTCCCAACAACCACAGCCTCAACTGACACCACCTGCCATGGCACCGCAACCAAGCAACATTGCTAATGTTTCTTACCAAAACCAAGCTCCGAACTATGCTAGAATGATGTCTCAATCCGGAGCAACAACCTCTTATGCTCAACCTGCGCCACCGCGGTAGGATTAGGCGATGGCTTGGCCAACACAACAATATGTGGGGAAAATTCCCACATTTGTGGCACCACCACCCCCACAAATATACTATGCACCACCAGTGCAACAATTTCAAGCACTCGCCCCCACTCCACCCGCTCCTCCCACTCCATTGGGACAAGTTTTTGCACAACAAAACCGTCCCAACCAACCTGCCCCCAACAATCAACAAGGGCAAGCTAGAAATAATCGGCCCTACAACTAGGGCAATAACAAACCGCAAGGAGGCGCTCAATAGCCGAATCCTCCCAACAATGTTGCGGTAAACCAGCCAGCCTAGAACCCCCCATGACCAAATGTACCAAGACACATGCCCCATTACACACAAACCAACCATGCACACTATGTGAGGTCTATGGGCACTATACATTCGAGTGTCCCTTCATGGGTCATGCGAAGCAGGCCATTTGAAACGAGGCTCAACAGGCTACCAATGCTGCAAACCAAGCACCACCCAACCCAACACCTCAAGGACCTCCTCACATGGTGCTTCAAAACCCACTACCAGTCCAAGGACTGGTGGCCACCAATCCACCTCCCTAGGACAATCCCAATGCTTCGGGGGCACCGCCAACGGTCGAGACAGGTGTTCACCACCTGATGACCATGACCACTGAAGAGGTCAACTTACAGACTAGACGAAATCAATATGGTACCACTACCAAACTTGTTGACTCATCAGCAGCATCTATGTTTAAGACAACCAACCTACCTCTCCAGTTACCCCCATTCTCACGCCCCCCCATATGCAGAATTGCCAATAATGCCACAGCTAGAGCTGTAGTCAGCTATAGTGTTGTGGATGAATTGGCCCAAAATCCAACAGCCATGTCTGCTCTTGAGGTAGTTAAAACATTCCCAATGCAGCAGAAAGCCTTACTAGCCACTCTAGGGGTAGTAGACCCCTCTGATTCCAAGACGATCACCTTTGACACAGAAAATGGAGAGCCACGCATGCCCTCCACTATTGCCTTCCAAATCTCGGTGTCCATCTGGAACTTGGTTGTGCACCGATGCATAGTGGATGAGGGGGCATCCACGTTCATCATGTCTACCTTGGTTTGGTAGAAGCTTGGATCACCAATTCTCCAACCATCTTCCACAACTTTGTGGAATTATGATGGACACTCCACTAAATCCAAAGGAATCCTCCCCCATGTCCCCATCACGTTAGGCGGGAAGACAGTCCTGATTGACATTGAAGTCGTCAATGCTCAACTAGACTACAACCTCCTCCTTAGAAGGAGTTACATGTACGCCATGCGATCCGTCGCATCAACTGTCTTCCACCTCATGATGTTCCCCCACAAAGGGAAGATTATGATGGTTGACCAGCTCACCTACCATGATCCACAAGGGTTAATAGCGCCTACCAACGTTATCCCTACCATCACCACCACCGAGTCGCAATGGGCGACCACACATGTTAATGTCATCCCTGCAACCAACGCTATGGTTGAAAACACACCAGCCTCCCCACTATTGAATGTGGGCCCTGGGTTGTTTACTGATCCCACCAAGACGGCTCCTTTCATGTTGGTGTCACCACCACTGACACAAAAGCAAACTGCAGACTTGTGCATGGTCTCATCAAGCACCATTGCACCCAAACAGCAACCATAGCTGTATCCCCAACCACAATCACAACATCATCCGTAGTCGCAACACCAACAATAGCTGTAACATCACCCGCAGCAGCAACATTACATGCAGCTGCAACCACAACCTCACCCCCACATGCAACCAGCTGGGAGTTATGTGGGCTCATCTCCAGTCCATACAATTCCCTTCATCTTTCCCCCACCTAGTGTCATGAACAAGACGGTCATGGCCACCTTAAGCCTACCCAACTTTACATTGGGGATCCTAGTGTGGTATCTAGATCCACCTACTCAACCAGCAATGCCTCAGGTTGTGTTAACTCCAGTGCAACCTATTGCAGTTGAGTATCACCCCCCACCTGGTCTGCATAAGCCAACCACCGCACCCGTACCTGCACCACCCCAACCCAAAAGGACTAGGGGAAAGAACACCAAAGCCACCACGGAACCATGACAAGTCCCACCTTGTGTCATCTGTGAACAACAGGTCCATCCAACTCAGAATTGCCCTGAAATACCAATGATCCATGCGCATCTGGATTCCATGGATACAAACAAAAACATCCCCGTGGTTGAACTCCCAACCACGCCAGTAGTCAGGAACAAGGCATTGAGGACAAACCATGCTTGTTCCCTTTGCGGCTTGTATGGACATTACTCCCACCATTTCCAAGACCTACCTAAGTTTTGAATGGCTCTCGTTGACCTCCGTCACCATTCCCTTGAGTCTGAAATCACCTTGATCGAAGAAGTTCACCCCCCACCACCTTCTTCATACACCATTTCCATCTACATGATGTCCATTTCTGCTGACCCGCTTGTCTCCACCATCACTGACAGTCCATCAAACCTATCTCTTCCATTGTTTCTGCAGCCACAGCCGCAACCTCGATTGCAACCTCAACCTCAGTTGCCAGGGAAACAATGGGGTTCATTCCCAATCAACATGATCCTTTTTCTTTTTCTTTTCTTTTCTTTTTCCTGCCATCCAGGATCGTGAGTAAGTCCACTTTAGCAACCCTCCATCTATAGGATTTCACACTAGGAGATCCTCTGTGGTACCTTGAACCACCTACCGTACCTCAAAGGCCCCAGGATGTGTTGACTCATGTCCAGATAATTGAGATGATGTTGCACCTACCTCTAGGTCCATCAAAGACTCCTCTTGTCTCCAGGACTTCCCCTCTTCCTCCACAAGAGACTGGGGGCAAGGCCACCAAAACCACAACCAGTACCATTTACATGATCTCTAGCAATAGTCTCCCTTCTGTCTCATCGGCCATATAAGATCCACCTGATCTACCCAAACACCACTTATGTGATGATGAGGAGATATGTAAGACCACCTTTGGTTCTACCCCATTCCCTTTAAACCATAGTGTGGAATCGGTTCTTCCCATAAAAGACCAAATTCCATCACCCCGCCTTGCCAATGACCTTCGTCTTGGCAACTAGGAATACCTCTTTATTGACTCTGATGGACAACTCTTGGTGAACCCCCGCAATGGGCTCTACCTCAAGAGATTTTACTCTTAACATCACCAATGAGTCGCTTCATTTTATTTTCTTGTTTTTCAACATTTTTCAGCACAAGTCAGGGGCAGCACCATCAACTGCTGATCCAAATTCACTCGAAACCGGTTCGAGACACCTCTCACACCTCCAGGCTCAAATTTACATTTCCTTATGAGACCATCATCTCATGTTTAATAATTCAATTTCAGGACCATTTCCCACAAGTCACCTCAATTCATGAGCCATGACATGACGATGTGAGTGTCTACAAACCGGTACTCATATCACACTTCTCGACCGCTACTCATGCAAGCTATCAGGCCACCGCCCGTTAAGGATTGTACTATAATTTTACATTTTGTATTTATAATTGTCTTTTTCCACTGCACCTTACATGAACATCTTTGGACCATCGTCCACAAAACCCTTTGTTTTTCTTTCCATGTATTTGACATAGAAGTGTCCTTGGGCCGCTGCCCATTTAGGAATGTAATTTTAACTTTTATTTTGTATTTTTAGCACATAATTGTCTTTTCTGTTTACTGCACCTTACGCAGATCTCTAGACCATTGTCCACAAAATGATTTCTTTTCTTGCACGTATTTGGCATATAAATGCCCCCAGACTTGTACTTACATTGCATGTGATCAAGTCCACCCACATTAACGAACACACATGCTCTCCTGACCTCTGTCTGAGAGCCACCTCAGTTTGCATGCCTCTATCGCACCATCTCATAGCCCTCTGCCGTGATCTATCCTAGGCATGTATCGGTATGTTTGAGAGCCTTCTGCTCCGGCCATACTACGTGGATGACCTTTGGACCTCTATCCACCGTCCCGACATTGGGGCACTGCTCGTGCCATTGCAGTCGGTTGACCACATTGGAGTTTTGTTTAAGCTCTTTTCTGACTCCTTAAAACAATGAAAATATTACCAAGCGTAGTTGCTTCCTTTCCCACTCGTTAAAATATAGGAAAGGGCGTCTACATTGTCTCATTTATCTCCTTTTGCAGAACATGTAGACCACATCATGAAAAGGACCTCCTTGGCACACTCAAGCCAATACCGTTCCCCTCTGCATACTTTTGTGCTTTCTCAGGCAGAGGGGTCGCACTTTACAAAAAAGCTCACCACCGGTTGTCGTTAAGCTCTTTTCCAGCCGTCTCAACAAGAAAATATCGTCGAGAAAACTTGGTTTTGTTCATGCTCGTAAAAGTATTTGAATGACCATCTAGTCAGTATAGGTTTAACCTTTTTCAGCCTGATTGGACTACCAACGGTAAACAAGTCTCCCATCCCCTCCAGGATGGGTGAGCTCTCCTATGTATACTTTTATCCTTTTTCAGGCACAGGAGACTACCAACGAAAAAGACCCCCCACTGGAGTCTTCTTCATGCTTTCAGACTCTCTAAAATTGAAAACACCATCGAGCACTCACCTTCTTGGGCTCGCTAAAAATCCATGAGATCATACCACAATGGTGTCCCTAGACACCACCCCACAGAAAATAGTTTGGCAGCATCCCCACATTGGGTCACCTTTGTTCAGAGTACTCTGCAATGTGTCTTCCTTGGATCCCATCAGTATCAAAAGTGTCCTCCACCTCCAAGTATCTCCCATATGCAGTGACATTCCTGGTATTACAGCTATGATCCTATTCCCATGAGTTAAGTTTCATTTGATGCCTAGTCTACCCTGCCATCATACTCTGAACAAAGGAATTTTGAGTCTGCCACTCCCCCCCTGCCCCTGTTCAGTTTTTCCCTTCCCTCCCCCTCCCCCCCAATTCAGTGAGTCAGTCCGCAAATTGCTTCACATCTTTTGGTTATCCATCGTGCTCATATTCAAGGAAACAGCATTTCCTTGGCTAGGGGCAGGTCTCCCTGTGTTGATGCCAACACATATATTCCATAGGATAGACCTAGAGGTCCCTGTACCTTGGTTTCATTAACATCATTGATGAGTTCCTTGGACCAACTGAGAGGAGTCCTTAGTGCCTCTCGGGATGGTTGTTTCTCACATGCTCGAATTCAACTCCATCATCGCACCGTTGATATTCATACAGGGTTTGTTCCACACAGTACTTGGTCGAAGACCCCAGATGTCACTCGACTCTAGCACATTGGTGATTCCACTCGAAGGACCTAAACAAGTTATGTCCCTTGTGATTTCTGGGTTGCATTGGAGACAGTGATTAGAAGCCCCAGCAGTGCTTTGATACACCTTTATGATTGATGCAGCATACTTGTACCATAGAGACTCTGACTCTCAATCAGTGAGTCCATACAGCTATGTACCATTCCAGATCCAGTAGACCGTCAGTCATGAATATGTAGCATTCCATGAGAATGCCATGAGTCCAATGAACCAGATCAGTATTGTATTCAACCTACATAGAGGCAACCAACATTGTAACAACAGTTGTATATGATCGGCACTTGTATTTTAGAGCATAGATCAAATGATTCTTTTGACATGTTCACAAGCATGGGAATGCCCATCTCGTCCATATACATGTCACACATTTATTGTATCTCACCCATTGATGGGAACCAAATTAATACAAAAACAAAAATCCACCATGCCCCGGCCCCAGAAGCACCACCTCTTGACACCAAATCCTATGATGTCCATCGGCCATACATTGAGCTCCTGCCCTCACACATCAGGGGGCAGTCTGTTAACCCAAAAACCCCCCACACAGCTCTCAATGGCCTACACCACCCAAGGACACCATCTCACAACACTCATTTCACTCCATAAGACCTTCCATGACCTTCCATTTGACCCTCACACCTCCAAAAGAGCCCAAGGATGAAGACAAGGGCTAAAAACCCCAAAAAAGAGCCCAAAATAGACCCCCAGGAGCTAAAGCCCTTAAAAAGGGGCTAAAACCCTGAAAGGGGCTAAAGTTAGGGAAGAAAGGGCTAAAGCCTTGACCAAGGGCTTAAAACCCTTAAAACCCTAAAACCCCTTGGAAAAACTATATAAGGAGGGTGGGGGATCACTCTCAAGACACTCCTCACTTGCCTATTGTTATGCTGCCCGTGGATGCTTTGAGACCTCTTTCTCTCAAACCACCCACTCTCCCTCTCCTCCATCTCCATTTCTCCAAGCCATTGCTTCCCAACCAAGAGAGAGGTGCTCCCATGAGCTAGGGCATGGTGGCCCATTTCCACCTAAGTGAGGTATAATTTCTATTTGTGCTTGTTTTATTTATTTTTATTTGCTAACCCCCATCTCTATTTGCAGGTTTCCATTGACATTGTTTGCAGGTTTAGTAGCTTAGGTTTGTTTTGCAGGTTTGGAGGTGGAACCCTAACCCATTGTATGCAGAGGGGTTCACAAGGGCTACATCTCCATTTTATTTTTCTTTCATTAGCTATTAGATCCAGTTTATAGTAGCTTCCATTTACTTAGTCTTTCTTAGATTAGTTTAGTTTCAATTCGCAGCTCTGTTTACTGTCATTTTTACTTGCTTTTTTTACTATTTTCTAAGGGTAGGAACCTACCCTTGTGCCCTATATGCACAAGGGAGACATTCTTACCCCTGTAGTGAGGAGAAATTCTCGCTACACCTCCTGCAATAAACAATGAGAATGCAAAAATATTGGAGCACAAAAGATATTTTATTGATCGTGGGCCACTTCAAGGGGGCAACCTCCTTTGAGCAAGCTCAATACAAAATAACTCTTCGGTGCTTTCAATAGCCTCAACACATACTTATATACTAAGTCTAATATAAACAACTATTACTCCACATGAATGTGGGATAATGAAACCTATTAACTGGACGACTTAACAACTATTACTTATTCCCCATGAATGTGGGATAATACATCATACTAATTGGACGACTTACAAAGCATATGCATCCGACAAAATATACCAACAAAATAAAAAGGGGGTTGACACAGGTTCTTAACAACTACTATGTTTAACCTCGATGCATCTATTCACATAGTAGGACATGTACTCGTAACGTTTCATGTAGAAGACCTTCCATCTTGGTGGCATTCCATATATGATACCTCCTTGATCATGCCAGTGTTCATGAGATTTCAGCTCTCGTGATTTGATTCCAGTGTATATCAAATATCTTCAACCATTATGGAGATCTTGATCTACTATACATCTTCATCCACTATGGAGATTCTGATCTATTATATATTGTATGTGGCAATGACCACACATGTCACATTTTGTATATCATGCCTATTCATGGCCATTGTACTCTTATGTATCTGAGACGGCTCCATGTATTTGCAGTCACATGCAAAGATTTATTATTGTATTATACTGATGGATGGTTGGTTCTTCCACCTGGGTCTTCATTACTCCACTTCTGGAATGGATTTTATAATGTATTTCGGCCATCATGTTACCCCTATGACCTCACACATTAGGGGGCATCTATTATAGCTGATTTTACCACACATGGTTGATCACATATTTATGGCCTTCCAAGTACCTCTACAGACTCTTTATACCCTGTGGACTTGTATTACCCTTTGATGTTCCAAGATCATCCCTTAAAAACCCCTATTTATTGTTGTACATGACTTTTAACCTCATACTCCCGTGTACACGTGAAATTTGACCTCAAACCCGTGTACATCAGGATGTGTGCATAAAGCCAAATAGTTTTGGATTTTTCCTATATGATTCCAAACCACTTGACTCTTGGCCTTACAAATG
Organism: Pseudotsuga menziesii; assembly: GCA_001517045.1. Lineage (NCBI taxonomy): Eukaryota > Viridiplantae > Streptophyta > Pinopsida > Pinales > Pinaceae > Pseudotsuga > Pseudotsuga menziesii. The sequence goes on from LPNX011130668.1 coordinate 218,408, forward strand.
CCTTGAGAATGCTTGGATTCGACCCTCCATTACCCTTTTGGAGTGCTATATAAGGAACCCCTTGGATACATTGAAGAAGAGGAATTGAAGAGCAAAGAAACTATAGTCCATTGTTGCCTCATTTTGCTTGTACTTGAGTCTACATCCCTTTGTCCCTTTGGAACACTTTGTGTTCCTCCCAATATTGCCTTTGTCTTATGAGCTTGCTATCGATAGATGGAGGATTGAGGTGGTGGAGGCCCCGTTGGAGGACTCAATTTCTTCGGTTTGTATATGTGCCGACAGAGGTTGTCACTCTTGTAATCTATGATTTTATTAATAGAAATATATTTTCCTGCCCAATTAATGTGCAATTGAATGAATATTGAATCCGTGGATATGTTTAATTTCTTATAAATTGTTGAATATATATATGTTAGAGTAGGTCTAACACATTATTGTATAGCATGCTTGTCTTGTTTGTTGTTGTTGAGAGTGAATTGCTAAAGCAAGAATGAATAGGAAAAGCTCAACAGGGATCTACTTCAACCGTCCGGAACAAGGTAAGATTCGATATCCCTTAGTGTTGGATGTCTGGTTTCTCTTGCATATTGCAAAAAGATTGATTTATAGTGTCTAGTTGTCTGTTATGGTACACCCCAAGCCATAAGAAGTTTCTCTCTGTAACATCCCTCATTTATACACACTTCACACTCACTCAAGTTTGCATGAGAGAGAGAGAGAGACAATGAGGAGAGATAGATAGATGCAAAAGACTTCTTAATACTGGGATTGTTCATCTTATGACACACTCTTTGTGACTCTACTATTCTAAGGAAGTTTGCGGTTTTTCTCCTTTATGGTTACCCGTGTGAAAATATTTGTGTCGTCTGTATCTATTCTATCTTATGCATATTGTTGTACTTGTTATTCTTTCAGATAAATATCCTAACTAAGATAATAAAATCTAATAAAAACTAACATGGTATCAAATCCTCTCTGAAAGAAGGAAATGTGCAGCAGTGGAAACTAGGGATTCTAGTTCAAGGTCTTCTCCCCACAGATCATCAAGAAAAGAGGGCTAGGATAACCCGCCTCAATAGGACACATCATTTGGTGGAAGCAATTTCTGATTTGAAGAAGTTTCAATTTTGACCCTATCACTTGTACTAGGAGAAACTAGGGCATCAAATTTCAAAGGCTTCCCACCTCATTTTTTAGGAAAGGACCCTACTGAGAAACTCGCCTAAAGGAGGCACATCTTTCTGTCCAAACAGAACTCCCAAACTCCAAGTTTGGAAAAATAGGTTTTCTCCGACAAACCCTAGGTCAACAAGCTTCACAACCAGTTTAGACACCTCAAATCGGTAAAATCAAAATCTTTGTTATTTCTATTTGAGGTTCTCATTTAAAAAGATGACTCACCATACTCAGCGTGAGGACAATCTTGGAGGGGCTGATAACTTTGGAGCAAGGAAGTACAAAATCTCCCTGATCCTTGAAGAAAATGATTTGGATCAATACATCAATGGAGAAGTTCCAAAACCAGAAGGAGATGAGGCAAAGGCTACTCATAAGAAGAACTTGGTTAAATCCAAGAGAATCATTGTAGATTCAATCAAGGATCACTTCATCCCCGATGTTTCATCATTCAAGACACTGAAGGAAGTATTTGATGCTTTGACAAATATGTTCAAAGAGAAGAACATCAACCAGAAGATGACTTTGAGGAACCATTTGAAGAATGTGAAGACATAGAACTTGGATACTATACAGTATTACTTCACAAGGGTTGCTTAAATCAAATAACAACTTGAAGTAGTTGAAGAGAATGTCTAAGAAGGAGAAATTGTGATGACTACCTTGAATGGTCTCCCTAAATCATGGGACTCATTCATTCAAGGAATATGTGCAAGAAGGAATTTGGTCTCTTTTAGTGGACTCTGAGAATATGCACACTAGAATAAGCTTGACTCGTAACAAGAGAAGAGAAGATGGGAGGAACTGAAGATTAATCTCTCACAATTCACACCAAGAAGAACTACAAGAAGGAGGAGAAGAAGGAGAACCATCATCACAACAAGATGAAGGACGAGAAACAAAATACAATTAAGAGAGATCCTTCCAATGTTCAATCCTATACTTGTGATGAAAAGAGACACTTTGAAAGAGATTGTCCCATCAGGAAAAATAGACGCCATGCTCATGTTGTCGAAGACGATGAACCAAAAACATAAGATTCAAAAGAGAGAAGGATGATTCAGATGAAGAGTATGTGCTAATATCAACACTTACTGGCACTATCTCACATGGAAGCAATTATTGGCTTGTGGATAGTGGGGCATATAAACACATGAAGGGATATGTCATGTCCCCATTGTAGCTCAGGGAAAACCCTAGATACATGTAGAAACGGCTACCTTCCATCTATAGGACGGAAGGATAGGGTTCCTGTGGGGTTGGAAGAGAGGACCTGCAAACAAGATTAGGGCCAAGCTATAGAAACCCTACAAAACACTATTAGAAAATGAAATAGCTGCAAGACATCAATGGAAACCTGCAACAAAAGTATGAGAAATAAACCTGCAAGCAAACTATGTTAGAAAACTATAATAAAAATGACATTAAACAAAGCTTATACCTTCTCTGGGCGGAAATGGGCCACCATGCCCTAGCTTGGGGGAGCACCTCTCAATGGAATGGGAGCTTTGGCTCAATGAATAAATGGAAAAGAGGGATGGTGAATGGCTTGAGAGGCAAAGGGTCTCAAGGCATTCACATGGGTAGCATAACGATAGGGAGAGAACAAGTGATTTGAGAGTGACCCCCACCCCTCTATTTATACTTTTTCTTAAGATTTTTAGGGTTTTAAGCCCCTGGTTGGGGCTTTAGCCCCTTTTTTAGGCTTTTAGCCCCTTTTTCCCAATATTTAGCTACTTTGGGGGTTTTAAGCTCCTTTGAGGGGTTTTAGCCCCTTTTGGAGGTTTTATCCCCTATGAGAGCTATTTTGGCTCTTTTTAGGGGTTTTTAAGCCCTTTTTATATTTTTTACCCTTTTTAAGGGTGTGGGGGTTAAATGAGGGTTGTGTGTAGATGTATTTCGGTGGTGTAGGTCATGTAGAGCTTACTGAGGGATTTTTTGGGTTAATGAATTGCCCCTTGATGTGTGAGGGCAGGAGCTCATCGTATGGCCAACGGACATCATAGGATTTTCTGGGGAGAGGTGATGCTTCTAGGGCTGGGGCATGGTGGCTTTTGGTTTTTGTATTAATATGGTTCCCATCAATGGGTGAGATACAAATAATGTGTGACATGTATATGGATGAGGTGGGAATCCTCATGCTCGTAATGATATCAAATGAATAATGTGATCTAAGCTATCTAATGCAAGAGCCGATCATGTATAACTGATGATATATAGTGGTTGCCTCAAGAAGAAGCTGAATATAATACTAATATGAAGAACTGCTACATTGGACCCATGGCATTCTCATGGAATGCTATATCTTCATGATTGATGATCTGCTAGATCTGGAATGATACATAGTTGTAGGGACCCAATGATGGAGAGTCAAAGTCTTTGTGTTAGCTGGAATATTTCACCTTCTGCAGACAGTATGGTGTTCCACTGGTCTGAATGGTTCAGATCCAGAACAAATGAAGGACAGAGGTTGAAGACCCTCCCTAGATGTCGTAGATACCTAGAATGTGATGCTTCGATAGTAACCCTATGTACATGCAATCATCTTAAACACGTAAACACATCAAAGCTGCTAGAATATAATCTACTGATCCATGTTAGTGACTAAGGAATCTAACAACATACATGTGAAATCAAACAACAACAATAATGTGGGATGGAAATCAACTTGCATTAAGATAAAAATGGAGAAATTTACAACCAAGCCTTAGTGTTGACATGCATCTCCATGAAACCAAGCACTCTCATCCCCATAAGCTCTGACTCTAGCTCTCTATGCTCTTCAATGGCTTGGGTCAAGTAATCAATCCAACAGCATAACAATACCTTAAGAGTTCTCTCCTCAACCATGGACATGAGCTTGTATTTATAAGGCTCAATGGATAGGGATGGTTGAGAGATTAGTGGGTGAGGTGGCCTCTAAGATCCGAGGATGAGGGATCTCGAGCTCAACTAACCCACAATGATAGGATAAGGGAAGACACGAGGCTCATCATCTAGAAGCCTCGAGAAACTTCTCTTTTTCCCTTTTTACCCAGGGTACCGCATTTCTCCTTTAATGATAGAGCGGTTCTGGTAAGAAACGCTTATGGACTAAGGGCCATAAGTGATGGCACCACTTGTGGACAATAAGGGATAGGCAATGCGAACAAGGTACTGCCCCTGGACAACAGGGAAAGTGCGATGCTGGCAATTTTCATGAAAGATTGACAATTAGCATGGGTTTCCACTCCAAGTGCTGGGATTCAGGGAAAGTAGGTATGTCCAAGGTCTTATCACATGATGGTGACAGGATTTTGGTATAACAGGGTGCCCCCCAAAGCATGAGTCTTAGAGGGATACGATAAACGAGAGCTTTGAGAGAACAAGTCATCGCTATGAGGTGAAAATGTCGGCTCGATCGAAGCATGTTGTCCAGTAGGAATCTATAGTACATCAGTATGTTGACTCATAGAAACAAGTAACCAAAATCATGGCTATAGACCAATACAAGGAAGATCCATGAGAGGAATAAACAAGCATGGCTACTAGAATACAGCATAGATCCATGTGATAGAGGACTCAAACTTGGACATAGCTACCAGAAATACGATGTAGATCTATGTTATACAGATCCAAATTTGAGCATAGCCACGACCATACAAATGTGGATCCATGCTATATATACAAAACTCCATCGCAACCTGGGGAAAAGCAATGAGTGCTTTAAACAAATACCCAAGGTCTTCGTCTTGTCTTCCATAAAGTACGATTCTATCCATGTCATTACAATGATCTGAAGTCGAACATGGTAGAAACCACTTGATTACCAGCCAATGATGTGAACCATTAACAAGTGCGAGGGAGATCATCATTAATGTCAATGATTCCCAAGGTACTCTAGTACAATCTACTAAGTGTGAATAGATGTCGTGATGTCGAACACCTAGTTGATTCTATCAATCAATGTTCAATGATGTGAACCTATGTAGAGAGCAAGAGAATCTATCATTAAGGCATACAGATCTCAAGGTACCAAATATTGTTTCTAAGACTATTTCCTGAATGATGAGTTGATGTCGATGGGAAAATTCTCGTCGAAGGAGGGCGATGATGAGTCCCACATCGATGACATGAAACTTGGAACATAGTTCTAGAATGATGTGAATGTAGTAACCATATGACTGACTCAAAGATACTGACACAAAAGCTGTGTAGATTGCAGAGGTAAAACTTCTTCAAATCCCCTTTGAACATCGAGTAGCACGACAAAAAGACTTGGCAGCATGACTAAATGGGACAGACACACAATGCGATAGTGGACAATGCATTCTTTTGAAAGACTCAAAGGAGTGACATGACTCATGAAAGTGGATCATCGCGAAGATCAATTGAATACCCAACTCAAAATGGGCCTTTTAAATTTTATTCAAATTCCATGTCATCATGTGTTAGCCAATGAAATTGCTTTAAATTTGAAATACCGTATAGGTCTTAAACACTTTTTTAATATAAATTTGGGGATAAGTATCATAAAAAAAACTACTTTTTTTGTTTGTATTTTTGACATATCTCCGTGTTTTTTTACTCAAATTTTGATCGGGAGAGCTTGTCGGATGCAGAATTAAATTCTGCATCCAACGAGTACCCACTCGGCATACTTTTGAAGGACCCCGCTACCCCAAAAACAAGAAATACCTAAAAAATGGAATGATGACATGCAGAATTAAATTACGCATCCAACGAGTACCCACTCGGCATACTTTTGAAGGACCCCGCTACCCCAAAAACAAGAAATACCTGAAAAATGGAATGATGACATCATCATTCCATTTTTTCAGGTATTTCTTGTTTTTGGGGTAGCGGGGTCCTTCAAAAGTATGCCGAGTGGGTACTCGTTGGATGTGGAATTTAATTCTACATCCAACAAGCTCTCCCAATCGAAATTTGAGTAAAAACACAGGGAGATATGTCAAAAATACAAACCAAAAAGTAGTTTTTTTCTTTTCTTCCTCCAAAATTAATAAATATTATTTTATTATTTTAACTATTATTTTATTAGTTCATTTTAGGAGGCCCATTTTGAGTTGAAATTTCCTCTAATGCGTTATTTACAAAATGATTCCCTTCCCATTTCCCCCATCATGATAAATGAGTGCATCTTTTCAGTTTTACGAGTTCAAAGAGGGTAACAAACACTTGATATAGCTTATCGGAAGACAAGTCCAGACTCATATGTTTTACGAACCTGAGAGAGAAGGAGTTTGTTCCCAAAACGGGTCTCTCAATATTTAATTTAATGAGTCCACTGAAAGAAAACTCAGTATCGTTCCTGTTTAGAGAGTCTGAACGAATACGGAAGAAGACTCCAAAGGGGTCCTTTTTCATATGATTTAGTCTCTAAGGCCTAAAAAAGTGTAAAATCATACCTTAGAGAAATCTTCCAGTCATGATTGGCTGGAGTGTTCCTTTTTCGTAAATAGTCCTATCCGAACCAAAAAAGAGATAACCTACCGTCGAACAGACAACTCTTCAAATACTTTAACGAGCATGAAGAAGACAAGATCGCTCGACAATATTTTCATATTTAAGGAGCCTAAAAAGAGTTTAAAGATGACCCCATTAACCTTTTTCATGTTTGAATCCAAAGCACAAAAAATGAAAAGTAAGCTCAACCCCATCTTACTGTTTTTAATGAGCTTGAAGATCAGTTGAAAGAATGCTTGAACATTGGTTTCATTTTTACGCAAGCTCAAAACCAATGGGTAAACTATGCTTGAAAAATCCCATTAACATGATATACAGAGGTTGGAATCTTTCCCCCAGCATGATTGCTAGCGAAGCTTACCCCTAGCATGGTTTCTAGCACCTCTACATTCCCCCAAGATTCATTTCATCTGATGATTCTTCTTCCATACCCAACCTAAAAAACCTGGTTACTAATGTGAAAATGTTCACCAGGTGGGTAGGAAGAACAAGAATCAGGCAGGTGAAAAGAAGTTTCAAGTTCTAACACTAAATGGAAGACTTGACTTAAGGGAAGGGGATATGTTTCATTTTTACACAAGCTTGAAATGGAAGGTAACTATGCTTGAAACATGGTTTCATTTTTATGCAAGCTTGAAACCAAAAGGTAAACTATGCTTAAGGAAACCTACTTCATTTTTTAATGAGCTTGAAATAGAAAATGAACTATGCTCAAGAATGATTTCATTTTTATGCAAGCTTGAAACCAAAAAGTAAACTATGCTTGAGGAGATCTATTTCATTTTTTAACGAGCTTGACATAGAATGAGAACTTTGCTCATAGGAATCTGTTTCATTTTTTAACGAGCTTGACACAGAATGGGAACTATGCTCACAACATGGTTTCATTTTTATGCAAGCTTGAAACCAAAAGGGTAAACTATGCTTAAGGAGTGGTTTTATTTTTTAATGAGCTTGAAACCAAAATTAAACTATGCTCTACAACCCACTCCTACCGGACATGATATCCAAAGGTTGGTAGGTTTCCCCCATTACATAAAATCTAGTGGCTTATCTCCATTATGATGTCCATAGACTAGAGTCGTGCCCCCCATTTTACCTATGATGGGAAGAAGCTAACTAGAAGAAGGGGAAGGAACCACAAGAGCATGCGCCACATTCAGGGTAGTTTGATTACTAGGAGTGATGCAATGGTCAGGTGTAACAAAAGAAAGTTGATCAATGGTCACAATATTCCCATCATGGGGAAAATGCATAACTCTAAAGAGTGTGGACACTACGGCTTTCTTGGCGTAAACATAATCACATCCAAGGAGCAGATTAAAATCTAAAGGACCTTGGACCACCATAACATCAATGCAGACAGTTTTCCCTCCTAATGTAATAGGTAAATGAGGAAGGATCCCTAAAGGTGCAGTAGGCATTCGATTAAAAGCCAGTATCTGATCAGTGGCTAGCACAAGTTGAAGAGAACCTAAAGCTTGCCAAGAAGTTGAGGATATAATACTAACAGAAGCCCCGTCATCAACAATAGTGTGAAGTATCCTCCTAGAAGTAACATTCACAACTATCTAGAAAGGAACACTTGAATGAAGACAATACTCTATTAGGTTACTCCAGTCAAAGGAAATAACCTCACTACTCGGAGAGGGTTTTGTCGAAACAGACAAAATTTCCTCTTATCGAGAACAATCAAAATGAAGCATAAAAACTTCAGCAGGATTAAGTTCATTCTCTACTGGAAGAGAAGAACGAGACGAAGATTTGGTCAAAGAGACTACTTCAGTCTTAACACTCTCTGATGAAAGAGCAGGATCGGGTGTAAATGACACCGAATCGACCACTTTAACTTCACTCTCTAAAGGAAGAGTGGGATCAACCACAAATAAATCCGAATCGACCACTTGGTCAACCAGTGGGGGATCAAGGGATAACTTACTATCACTTGTTAGAATCGCCTATTGATGATCAGTAATATTTTCCAACCAACGTGAAGCTTCATCCATGCTTGGACAAAGAAAAGTACGATGCATAGCCTTACATATCAAACAAGGATACAAGACTTTACCCTTACGACCTTTTACCAATGGGTCACTGGTTGAGGGAGTATCATCAACATGATGATCATAGGTTGATGACACAGACAGTTTGGACCTTTTAGACCACTCTTCTTGTACATGGGAGAGACTGGGACACTCCTTAATAAGGTGGTCCCCCTTGCAAAGCTTACAAGGAAACTTGGGTTTTCTGAATGTTCTCTTAGAACGAGCACCATCAAGAGTAGATGGTTGCTGCTTTTTTTTCTTTCTTATCCCTCTTCTTCTTACCCTTCCCTTTCTTCTTCTTCTTATCCACATGACTACTAACCATAGAGATTTGGTCAAGTGAAGAAGAAGAAAGGGGTGGAACAATAACTGACGAAGAAGGAGAGGGCTTAGGTTGAGGTCAATCCTCTCCCAGAGGAGAGGTGACATTTGAGACATTAGGTGTAATAGGAATTACTGGATTAAAAATCCAGACCGGTAATCCTATAGTTAATCTAGGAAGATTTAGAGTGGAAATAAAGGGAGGACCAATACCTTCACTTGGATTGAAAACAAAAGGTACACCCTGGAAAAGGACCTCTTGAGTGGTAGTCCCAGATGAGGATGCCATCTCTAAACTGTCTAATAACCCCCTAACTACCATGCACAATCAAGTACTACTCAAACTAAAAGCAACAAGCAAACATGTGAAAGGAGTGGATAAGAGTCAAGAACCTCATAGGACAGGCCAAAAGGATAATTCAGATGGTTTGAGGATTCCTAAAAGGGTCTCCCGATATACACAAGGTACGAGGGAGCTCAAATCGGTAGTAGTGTTGTCTAATGCATAACCATACACAAGGGGCCTTCCAATAGACAATCAAGTACGTGAAGTACCTTTCTATATACCTCAAGGGTACGTGAAAGGCCGTTCGATATACCGACGGTATGTGGTAGAACCGTGCGAGTCCCGGAATGTAATGCGGACCAATAACGATAGCTCCTACGCTTAACGATGCCCGAACATGTCTCTAACCTATCTCTCCAATTGCTAAAAGTTTTAACCTAGTACTACCGTTAATTTTATCTTGTGTGTTTAGGTGGAACCATGGAGTGAAAACTTGAAATTAAAGAAGATGCACGCTGATCTATATGATAATGCAAGTTTTCCTCTTCAATGAAATTCTACCTAAGAGAGTGAGAGAGATTTACTTTTCTTCCCAAAAAATGCACACCCAAATGTAAATGCAATTCTATCTTTTCAAATGAAAAGTGAAAAATAAATGCACCCCAAACAATCTTCAAAGCAAATAAGAAAGAGATATAGAGAACATAAAACATAAATAAACCAAAAATGTTTCTTATCTTTTCATGCTTGAAAAGGATGCATAAAAACTTAATGGAAAGATGATTTCACTAACGTTTCCACACAAAACTAACTCTAATGCACGCAAAGCTGAAAATAGATATTTCTTCTTAATGAAAGTAAGATCTAGAATTTCAAGCAATCATGCACAAAACAAGAAGAAAATCGTTCAACAAGCTTGCGAATAAAGCAAAAGAGAGAAAAAACTAAAACTTCTCTTTGAAACAAATAAGGATACTAAGAACCAATCTTTCCTAGCAAGCACTGAAAAAATCAGCATGCAAAAGGAAACAAGAATCACCTAAGCAAAGAAAGACTCAAAATAACATGGATCACTCATGCATTCCAAGTCTAAAACAAACCGAAACCTACTCATGAAAATGAAATGTATATTTTCCAATTCCAATGAATAATATCTACAAAAAAGAGCAAGAGGTTTCAAGCAAATAAAATAAAGCAAAATCCAATGCAAGAAACATAAACTCTCTTTGAATGCAAAGGGAATATAACAATCAAAGCAACTGTAGAATACACAATTCATGGCCCCTCTCGGCCGTGAGGGAGCATTTTGTTTTCAAAATACACTTCATTTTCATCAAAAACTAAGCAAAAAACACACAAAAAATCATAATGCAAAGTCTGGAATAGGGCCTACCTCGCACCGTGCAAATGAAGCTACTGACAGGCGTTTTTGAGGAAGAACCACTCCTTACTCACTAGATTCAGGCGGTGGCACCACGTATTACTAACTGTACTCAGGCGGTGGCACCACGTATTACTAACTGTACTCAGGCAGTGGCACTGCTCCTTACCAACAGAACATGTGTGGTTCCCTGTGTAAATCCAAAACATAAAGGAGAATGACAGATCAAGTCAGAAAAAGACCAGATCAAGGTAAAAACTGATAGATTGAGTATAAAAACAGAGCACAAAAGTTTGAAATGATTCAGATCTAAACAGATCTAGAAGTTTCAAACCCAAATGGACTAAGTCGAAAAGTATATCTGACTGAAGAGAGTTGGATAAAGAGCCTAGATTCAGACAAGAGTTGAGAACTGAGGAAGATCAGAACAACTGATACATATATCTATTCCCCAGCAAAGTCACCAGATTTGTTAGCTGGAATATTTCACCTTCTGGAGACAGTAAGGTGTTCCACTAGTCCGAATGGTTCAGATCCATAACATATGAAGGACAGAGGTTGAATACCCTCCCTGGACGTCGTAGATACCTAGAATGCGATGCTTCGATAGTAACCCTGTGTACCTGCAAACAGCTTAAACAAGCAAACACATCAAAGCTGCCAGAATATAATTCACTGATCCATGTTAGTGACTAAGGAATCTAACAACATACATGTGAAATCAAACAACAACAATAGTGTGGGACAAAAATCAACTTGCATTAAGATAAAAATGGAGAATTTTACAACCAAGCCTTAGTTTTGACATGCATCTCCATGAAACCAAGCACTCTCATCCCCATAAGCTCCAACTCTAGCTCTCTATGCTCTCCAATGGCTTGGGTCAAGTAATCAATCCAACAACATAACAATACCTTAAGAGTTCTCTCCTCAACCATGGACATGAGCTTGTATTTATAAGGCTCAATGGATAGGGATGGTTGAGAGATTAGTGGGTGAGGTGGCCTCTAAGATCCTAGGATGAGGGATCTCGAGCTCAACTGACCCACAATGATAGGGATAAGGTAATACATGAGGCTCATCATCTAGAAGCCTCAAGAAACTTCTCTTTTTCCCTTTTTACCCAGGGTACCACGTTTCTCCTTCAATGACAAAGCAGTTCTGGTAAGAAAAGCCTATGGACTAAGGGCCATAAGTGATGGCACCGCTTGTGGACAACAAGGGATAGGTGATGCAAAAAAGGTACCACTCCTGGACAACAGGGAAAGCGCAGTGCTAGGAATTTCCATGAAAGATTGACAATTAGCATGGGTTTCCACTCCAAGTGCTGGGATTCAAGGAAAGTAGGTATGTCCAAGGTCTTATCACATGATGGTGACATGATTTTGGTATAACACTCTATGATACAAAATATGTTGCATCAATCATAAATCTATATAAAAGCACTACTGGGGCTTCTGAACACTGTCCCCAATGCAACCCGAAAAACACAAGGGAAATGAACATGTCGGGGTCCCTTTCATAGACTCATCAATGTGCTAGAGTCGGGTGACATCCGGGGTCTTCGACCAAATATTGCACAGGCCGATACCCAGTATGAATCTCAATGGTGCGATGATGTAGCTGGAGTCCAGCACATGAGAAAAAACCATCCCGAGAGGCACTAAGGACTCCTCTCAAGTGGTCCAAGGAACTCATCAATGAGGTTAATGAAACCAGGATACAGGGACCTTTGGGTCTATCCTCTGGAATACATGTGTTGTTGTCGACAGAGGGAGACCTGCAACTAGCCAAGGCGATGGTGTTTCCTTGACCAGAAGCATGAGGGATATAACTTAAAGATGTGAGGCAATCTTAGGATTGACCCATTGAATGGGGGGGGGAGGAGTTGAACAGGGGTAGGGAATCATGGTGGACTCAAACTTCCTTTGCTCAGAGTATGACAGCAAGGTGGACCAGGCAGCAAATGAAACTAACTCATGGGAAAGGGATCATATATGTAATACTGGGAATGTAACTGCAAATGGGAAATAATTGGAGGAGGTAGACTTTTGGTATTGATGGGATCCGAGGAAGACACATTATAGAGTACTCTGAACAAAGGCGACCCAAAGCAGGAATGATGCCAAACTGTTATCTATGGGGTGGTGTCTAGAGACACCATTGTGGTACGATCTCATGGATTTTTGGTGAGCTTAAGAAAGTAAATGCTCGATGGTGATTTTAATTTTAGAGAGTATAATTTCCTCTTCTACTTAGGCATTGAGGACCAACCCACTAACCTATGTGATTCCTATAGGTTCGAGCAGATACTGACAGTCAAGGAATCAGCTGAAGACTGATGCCATATATAGAAGATCTAGGGCATCAATATTATATCACCATTGGGTCGAAGAGGGCCATTAGAGCCAAAGGCCACCTACATGCATGACATATGGGCATTTTTTAATGATGCATGCACCCGATTAAGTCTCCATGTGCATGCATGCAAGTCAACTCCAAATTAGAAGATAAAGTGACCTAATTAGCTCAAAAGTTAGGGTTTTCGCAGTTGAGAGTTATAAAAGAAAGATAAAGTGAATGGAGAAGTGACTTATGTGATAATTGATTTGTGGAGTCAAATTGGAGAGCTCGGTGAGCTAAGTTGGGGTTGAGAGCATGCTCAGCTAACTGGTGTATTTCGGTAGTGAAATCTATCTTCCCTAGTTCATCATCAGGTTGGATCATCCAGCTTCAGCACTAGTTCATCATCAGGTTACACTTAGCAATTAGTTCGGGAGGTTGATTATTCATCCAGCCAGAGGGTTTCACCGTCACACCGTGTCACCATGATTAGAGACAAAGAAATTCATTTTCCTACCTACAAGGTTCAGAAATTCCGCATGCTACTTCCATCATATCATAGGGGTATTATAACCCTAGTGCACATCATCTGGGCTTTTAGCAGCAGCTTATGTATTATTCTGTAGCTTATATAGTTTGAGAGGAGGGTGCATTCACCTGTGGAGGATGATTTGGTGTATCTCCTTATTCCTCCGGTAGAATCCTTGCATGTTGGGACCAGTCTCTTCACTATCAACTGATATATATATATATATATATATTGGTATGTACATGCATTGATTTCTCCTATTTTATAGCATCTATTTGATTAAGGAGTAAGTCTATTAGCCATCTATAGTATACACATAAATAGGAAAATATCAGTTTGGGATATTACAGTGGTATCAGAACTATTTTCCTTTCCAGTTGTGGGCATGCAAGTTATAAATGAATCCAGGAGACCCATACAACATTACTCACAGGAGACAGAGGTATAGAGACAGAGAAGAGGAGTTAGAGGACATAGATTTGGGGAACAGAGAGTATCAGTTTGAAAAAGGAAAAGAAACAATGGCCGATGATGATAAAATAGCTTTCAATAGTCTCATATCAGCCATAAAAGAACTCACCACTGGGAAAAAATAAATGATGGGCACCTTCAAGCAAATGACTAAGAAGAATGGGCCCGCCCCACACAGTCCCTTATTTCCCAACAGTGATAGGTTATCCACCAGCAGTAGTAGGGAGCACTTACATACCAACATGCAGAGCCATCCCCATATATTCAAGCCTTTCCTACCTACCATGCCTCAATTCTTAGATAGTCCAGCTACAATGCCTCTAGCACAAGCAGAACCAGAAGAACCCATGAGTGCCTATCTGAGAGAATATAGGGCTTTAGGAGAGGACTTCCATTCAGCCATGACCTTCACTGACTTCTGCCACTTTAAAAGTAAGAACAAACCCAAAGCTTACAATAGGCCATTCACCCAAAACTATGAGTTACAGCGCACCGTAGGGAAACTGACTATCCCTACCTTTGAGGGCACCCGGGATGGCCCAGCTAGGAATTGGGTGCAGAATTTGGATACATACTTCCATCTCAACCCCATGATTGAGACAGATGCCATTAAATTGGCTACTTTGCATTTGGATGGAGAAGCACATGAGTGGTGGTACCACAGGTTAGTGACACTAGGTCACAACACCATCACCTCATACACAGATTTTACAGAGAGACTCATTGAGCGATTTGATTGGAAGGATCCAGAGGTACACTTTAGGGAGCTGGCATAGCTCAAGTAGACAGGGAGTGCAGATGCTTTTATTTTTGAGTTTCAAAGCATAGCAGTCATGGTCACAGATATATAAGAGAGCAGGTTGATTATGTTGTTCACTGAGGCTCTCACTGAACCCTTACGAGGATGGGTCAAGTCTTATAGGCCCACCACCCTAGCAAATGCCATCAGACAGACTAGAGACTTGCAATATGTAGTGCCCAAAAATAGGTTTCCTCCCAAGACCAATGTTTCTATTAAAGATAAAGAAAGGAAACCATGGCCCAAGAAATAATGGATGGACAATGATACCCGATAGGACCTTAGAAGAAAAAAGTTATGTTTCACTTGCCAGGAACCATGGATACCAGGTCACAGATTTTTAGGAAAAGGAAAGGCCTACTACATAGAGGCTTATTCCAATAGTGAGGAGGATGAGGATTACTAGGATGAGGAGTAGGGAGAGACAACAGAGATAGTTGCTGAGGGACAGGCCTCAGGAGCTACCATTGCTACCATGACAGGGGTTCCTATATTCCACACTCTTCGAATCAAAGGTACCATACAGGGCCACAGAGTGGGAGTACTGATAGATGGTGGGGAATCCCACAAATTCATTGATTTTGCATGGGTTAAAAAGAGAGACATTCAGACTGAGAGATTTGATGGGTTTTCGGTAGCAGCAGCAGGTCACACCATGGAGTGTAGTCAGAGGATTCCTAAATTAAAGGTAATGCTTGGGAATTATACAGTGATAGAGACATTCTATGTGGTAGATGTACCTGACATGAATGTGGTACTAGGATTTCAGTGGCTGTATTCCATAGGGAAGTATTCCACAAATTACCAGACCATGGAGATGGATTTTACAGGAGCAGAAGGATAGAAGGTGGTATTGAGAGGGATGAATACCTATCCTCCCACAGCAGTGACATCACATAGGATGGAGGCAGTACTCTGGCAAGGAGATATTGAGTGGGTTGTAGAGTGTATGGTTACCTTCAGGAAACCACCAGATGAGGCCACACAACATCCATCAAATATAGAGGCCTTACTACAGAAGCACAAGGTAATATTCGGAGACCTTCCAGTAAGTCGACCTCCAGATAGGAGATTTGAGCACATTATTGAGTTATAGGAGGGGACCCAAGTAGTTATCACCACTCCTTACAGACATCCCAAGAGGTATAAAGATGAGATCGAGAGTACAATCAAGGAACTACTCAAGATGGGATACATCAAACCTAGCTCCAGTCCCTTTGCATCTTCAGTAGTGCTAGTGAAGAAAAAGAATGGAACCTTACGCATGTGCATTGATTACAGGGCACTCAATAAGAAGACCATAAAGAACAGGTATCCCATCCCTAGGATTGATGAGTTAATGGATGAACTACAAGGGGAAAAGTACTTTTCCAAAATTGATCTCCGCTCAGGGTACCATTAGATTCTGGTCAGGAAACAGGATGTTCCAAAGACCGCTTTTTGTTGCCACTATGGACATTATGAGTTTCTAGTGATGCCATTTGGGTTCACTAATGCACCAGCTGCTTTCCAATCATGCATGAACCATATCTTCAGGACACAGTTGCGTAAATATATTCTGGTATTCTTCGACGACATATTGATATACAATCAGGCTTGGGAAGAACATTTGAGACATCTTGATGAAGTACTCGGTATTCTACAGGAGCAGTCACTATATGCCAAATCTCTAAGAGTGAGTTCGGCATGTAGGAGATGTTGTACTTAGGACATGTGATAGGGGCCAATGGGGTCCAAGTGCACTTAGAGAAGATTCGGGCAATTTTGGATTGGCCTACACCTAAAAATGTGATAGAATGTGGACAGAACTAAGGGGATTTTTGGGCCTTTGCACCTACTACAGGAGGTATGTCAATGGATTCTCATAGAAAACCATAACCCTCATAGATCTTACCAAGAAGGGAGAATTTAGTTGGTCGGAGGTAGTGTTGTATAGGATAATTCACCTAATAACCTAGGTCTGGGGGGTTACCAACATACTCATTACTTGCAGACAGTTTGACTCTAAAAGCACAGAATAGGAAATAGGAAAGTAGAAGGACTTACTTGTATTAAATGAAGGATGATCCTTGCTATCTTCTCCCTTTCTGATCCGCTTCCAAAGTCTCCAGGATAGTTCCTCCTTCACCTATTAATAAACACTCTTCCAGATACAAGATGATTCATATATATAGATGCAGGTTAGGAAAATCATATATCATATTGAAATGTAAAAATTTACCAATCTACAAGATATGAAACACATATGGAAGAAGTAATATCTTTATTAACAATAATAGAAGAGAGTTTAGGTTACAACCCAATGTCTGAACAAGGACTCCTCTGTCACCAAAGGACTCTGAGTTTCTCTGCTCCAAAGATTTCTGTAGACAATCCACCAGCATAACTTTGGTCTCCAAGTATGACTATCCAACACCCTCCCCAAGGCCTCTATTTATATGGATGAAATGAGGCAGTTCTCGAAGGTTAGGGAGGTTGTAGCAGTTAAGAAGATTAAGTTAAATGAGTAAACTAATCTTCCATTAGCGTGTGGTTTTATGTTTTAATGTTGAGGAAACCATTCACGGGTATGTAGTAAAGCAACCCGTGAATGATTCGCGACTATATAGAAGAGCAACCCGCAAATACAAGAATTCATGACTTGCTGTATAGGAGACTCGCAAATGATGCGCAATTTGTCAATATAGAGAGTCGCGAATACAACTCAACATGGAAAAATGGCAAAGTAACCAGCTGGGTATATAGGGAATATACTTCATCATAAGCCAAGGTATAGTGAATATGGGAAACCTCAATCCATAAGTGTCCTTTTATGTGCCAACATGAGGGATATTAGCACTCGAACGGAGAGGTTCCATTCAAGTGTATAACAGATGCACCCTAATGTGTGAGGTCAGAGGGGAACGATGGCCGAAATACATTATAAGATTAAACTTAGGAGAAAATCAGAAATCCAGTGGAGCAGAAGGAGTACCTGAAACAAATACATAGTAATGTCATATACAAAGTTACATCTGAGGATACTATGTTCAATTTACTGGAACACTAGCTCCTTTACAATATTTGAGTACATCATATGATACGGGTAAAACCACGTATTACAAAGGTGGATCGAAGCCACAATACAATAATGATGAGTCTTCAAAGATCTGGAAGCTGGATATAGAAATGGAACATAGTCTTGCGCAACTTAGTTCATGAGTGAGGAACTAAGGTCTTCATAAAATATCCCAAAGAACCAGTACGATCCAAGCCATGTGAATAAGGGTAAACTGAAGTCGAACATGGAAAGGATTCAACAGTTTGTCAACCAATAGATGATAATTGACAACTGAAGCAAAGGAGTTCACCAATGATGAAAGTGAATCCAGAGGTACTATCGTCAAAACTCTAGGTCATCGTCATCAAGAGGTGCTGAAATGGAACCATACTGTGATAAGGAAGGAAATGGATCCTCCAACGGATCACAAGAGTGACTAGGAATTGGGCAAAAGAAGGGAGACACAAGTAAATGGATAACAGATATAACAGTAATAGGATCAGGTGATAGATCAGACATTAGGTATAATCCTTGAACAGTGAGCACGACACAGAGATGACCCAAGGCAGCATACAACGGATAGATAGAACAACTAGACTTATCTGTCATGTAGGAGACATGAGCAGATTCCCCAGGTATAATGGACAAGAGGAGGAGTCAAAAACTCAAAGTGATAGCTGAACACAAGTGTATACTGAAACATGGATATTGGAAGGAAAAGAGTGCTATGTTCAAGGATGGCATGCTGCCATTACTGAAAACAAGAGAAAACTTCTTCCTTGCCTTCCCTATTAAGTTTTAACAAGTCCAGGAAAGCCAACTCGGTTCCCTCTTCATTTTTTAACAAGCTTGAAGAGATGGGAAAATAATGCTTGATACACTGATCCATGGATTTAATGAGCCCGAACTAGTACATGCTCATGCAGTATTTTCACATTTAGAGAGTCTAAAAATGCCAAAGAAGACTCCAGGGGGGTCCTTTTTCGTCCAATTTAGTCTCCTGAGGCCGAAAAAGTATAAAACAAACCACAGAATAACTCTCTTAACTTCCAAAGAAGAAAAGGTGAACCTTTTTCATACTTAGTCGGGGAGGTCCGAAAAAGGTTAAATTACCACCTACCCAACGCTCCTTCCAAAACAACATAAAATAGCTTGAGTTTTACGAGTGTGAAGGAAAGCAAGATCACTCGAAAAGATCCATTTGGTTACGAGAAATGGGGCTTACAACAATAAACTCGTTGCTTTGTTCTTTAGTGTTTAATGAGCATGACAAAGACACAAAGTACACTCGGAATCTTTTTCATGTTTGGGTCCAGAGCATGAAAAAGAGAAAACTAAGCTCAAACTGAGTGTTCCTTTTTCGTAAGTTTAGTCCCTCAGGTCCGGAAAAGTGATAAACCTATACCTGAGAATACTCTTCTCAATTCCGAAGAAAAGAGAGTGATCCTTTCTCGTATTATTCCACATGGTCCGAGAAAGAGATAACCTACTGTTGGGCAATAGGGCAGACCCAGGTTTAATCCTTTAATGTCGCACCAACAAAAGATCCACAGTGTTGGCCCTTTCGGCAACAACCTGCGCACAGGTTGCAGTCTCACCCGAAACAGCTATGGGGTGCCGTAGAATCAGGTTTCTGCAAGCAAAGAGGGGGATTACTGTACCTTAGCCTTTTAATAACCTTATTAACCAATACTTGTAAAGATTTACCATTCATTCAAATATAACTTCGCAGATAAATAAACAGTCATGACTTGCTCAACCCACTACAGGGAATTCACAGCGAAGCTAAATATTAGCAGTGATCTAACTTATCAGATGTATACAGTTATTAATGCATAAAAGACAACAGAAACAGAAACAGCACAAGAAACCACAACACCGGATATAACGTGGTTCACCCCCAGTGTAGGGGTTACGTCCACAAACTGTGTTTTATTCAACTTGCTACAAAACCACAGTTTGATCTGTGCACTCAGCTGCAGATCCCTTCAGTCCTTAAAAATTCGTGCACACAGCAGCAGGCCCCTGCGCACACAGCTGCAGGTCTTTCCTCAATATTTCTTACAAAAACCCTATGCGCACACAGCTGTAGAGGTCGTCCATGCACACAGCTGGGACTTAACCTTTTCTTACAATATCAACCTTAGCTTCGCCTTAAGCTTTCTTACATCATAAAACCTAACCTTTTCTTATTTACAACAATACCTATTTATACATCGTGCTATTACAAAACCATGGCTTCAAACCATGGGCACCCAAAAACCCTAAACCCTGGATTTAAACCACGGTTTTATTACAAAAAAAGGGGTTTTGACTTGCCCTGACACCCCTAAGACTATTTTGACCCATAACTCCACTTTCAAACAGCCGCAAAGTTACCCAAACTAATAATCCTTAGGGTACGCGCCCCAACAGGCCCCTAAGACTCACTAGTGGCCCGTCCCGGGACACTCTGCGAGGGCTCTGGTGGGAGAATATTCTGCGCGAGGATCTGGAAGCGACTGGTAAGATTGTGTAGTATATTATCGGCGAATTTCTCCTTTTCCACCAGTTCTTGTAATACTGAAGATGAGTCTGTGTCAGCCCTTTCCTACGCAAAAGTGTCATAAGCCTTCAACAGTTTGAGCTGGCTTTCTACAGTATTGCTCAATTCTAATGCTTCATCAACCAGGGGCTGTAACGCATTTTCCAGCAGCGTTACCTTCGTCCTGCAGGACTCGATTTCCTGCTGAAGTTCCTTGCTGCGCTTCACTTTAGCCATCTTCTGCAGAGGTGGCAATGTCTTAATTTCTACTCTAACTGCATCTAATTCATCCTGGCACGATTTGATGGTTTCCTGGATCTTACCTACATCTGGATGGTCCTGTAGGTTTTCCCATGCTTCTATGTTGTCTTCCATTAGTTTTGCGATGCTGGCCACATTATCTGATATTTTTTCTGCTGAAGCCTTGATGTCCTGCTGGCGCTGTTCTCGGACCTCTGGTGGAGTCTCAGGAGGAATGCGCAGTTGAAGTTCTGCAATTTGGTGTTGGTGTTCTATATTCATCCTTTCAACCTCGTTTTGGGACTGCTGGGCATAGTCTCTCAGCTTAGCGATTCTCTGCTCTGGTTCCTCTGCTCCCTGTATGTCGAAGTCAAAAAGACTCCGACATGCCTCATCTAATGCTCGCATCAGCGTAGTGGTTGCATGTGCAGCCTCTTTCTTCTGTTGTGCTATTTCTTCTAGGCATGCTGCAAAGTTTTTTTTTTGTTTGATGGTGTCTTCCAATTGGGTTTGGGACAATTGGTTTCGGGCATGGATCTCCTTTGTAGTCGCGAGCTGGTAGAGGTGTAATTCTGACATAGACATCTTTGTATAATCGAGCCCCGCGGTCATACCTATCTGGGGTTGGGAATCTGTGTCAGGTTGTATCAGAGTTGCACTTGATACCTTCCCGTGGTGATCTCTGGGTGGCCATTGCCTAATATCCTGCTGCATGGGTGCTGTAGTGCTACTTGTCACAGTACTATGCGCTGATTTTGCTGCTAGCTCTTTTAGCTCCGATACCCTGTTTGCGATACCTGAGAGCCCGGCAAGATGCAGTTCCACAAATTCTGACCATTTTTTAGTAAGCGCAGTCATAGACTGTTCTAGAGCGTGCTCTAGTTCATCCAGCGTTACAGTGGCTACTTCCTCAATATATTTGTCCTTCGACGCTTTTGCCTTTTTGCGAGACTGCGGCTTGGTTACCTCGGCCACTTCTAGTGACTTGCGCTTCGTTGGTGGGTTAGGAGCTTATATGGTCTTGACCGACTCCTCGTCCTGTTCATCCTGCTCATCCTATCCACCGTCTCCACCCTGGACATCATCATCCATCTGCGAATCACTTAGGTCTTCGTTATCTTCCAATGGGTTTTGCTGCTGCGCCTGACTGGTACCTGCGCCAATATTGGTAGCTGGAGGAACCGAAATAGAGGGTTTTTTTCCTAGATCTTTTAGCCATTCGGTCGGCCAGTGCTGAACTACCCTCCTGATATCTGGTTCGGTGACTACATATGGTAATTTGAAGCATTACCATTGTGGATCTGCACGAGCTTGAATGAAAACATGATGCATATCGGCACTAAAGTGCGCGACGCCCTCGTATTGAGAGAACACTTCGTTGGTAAGTCAAGGTGTTCGCACAATCTCATAGTGAATACTTATAGCATAGAAGACAAACACAGTGTTCGTCATCTGCTGAGCTACCTTATCTGAGGATATCCATAGGGAGGCATACCGCACTGCCCCTGGCGTGCCTGGGTTTACTTCTACAAACTGGGCTTCAGTGGGTTCTTTCCACCCAACTAATGCAATAAGGATTAAAAGCCAGGAATAATGAAAAGGTCTACCTTTTTCCTGTGCATTGCGATCATCCTCCAGAAATTCCTTTGCAAGATATTCGTCCCAATTATAAGTATACCCCTCAGTGCAGTTCATAGCAATCCAGATAACCGGAGCAGGTACTTCAGTTGGCCTGCATTTCCGTATGAGTTTGCAGGCTAAGAGTTCTGCTGCAAAGAGAATGGGATTCTCCTTAATCACTGAAGTGTGATACCCCCATTTCCCTTTTGTCAGGCCAAACCGATCTTTCATGGTTTGCGCGAGCCTTATATCGTCATGTTTGGACAGAAATTCAATTCCCGGATCAGGTCCTGCCATGGGTAAACCTGTGATCTTATGGATGAGTGCGGCGTCAATAGGAATTTACTGGTCCCCTATCCATAAATAGCCGTCATGTACCAGTGCTAGTAACTGCTTGGCCGCTACAGTCACATGTATGCCACGACCAAAATGGGCAATGTCAAGCATCTTGAGTAGGCCAGCTTTGTCCAGGCCCGCAGCCCATGGTTGTACTTCCAGTAGTGTGACCTTATGGTCCAGGTACTTGACGTGCTGCAAGTATTCTACTGGTTCAAACTGTGGAAACTTGCCATGGTCATTGGTGTCGTGATCGCTGTACTTAAGCCGATCAATCTTCCCTGTCATACTTCCTATCAACTGCACTCCCTGTGGCAGCGAGGGTGTGGTTAATGTAAATTGCTTTGTTCAACGGGGTAACGCGGCACCTGGGTGAACAGGTGGTAGATAAGGTGGCTGTGGTGGTGGAATATTCTCCCTTCCCCCAGCCGGGGCCTATGCGGAACCAGAGGGCTCCATAGGATGAGCTACTGGTGCTTGCCCTGTTTGTTGTGGCCAGTCTTGGTTGCGCTTGGAACGAACTTCATTTCTAGACTTTTTCCTGGCAGACCGTGTCTGCATCGGCCGTAGTGGTGCTGGGGGAGTTTCTTCACAGTGAGCTCGGGCAAGCAGCCGATTAGAGCAATTGATCAGACCCTCTTGCTCGAATTCTCTGACCAAAGCATCAATATCGCGTTCAGTTGTCATGGGTTCACTCAGAATTCTTGAAGAAATGCAGAATGCAATTTTCCCTAACTTAGGCATCTTCTTATACACACCATCAATCAAATCGGGCAGGACAGTCCATTGAAGGCACCAAATCTTACGGAAATCTTGTCCAATTGTTATCCGATTTCTGATAATCTTCTTAATACAGTTATTTAAGGCAATTAAAGCACTACCGCCGCCAATTTGGCTGCTTCCCAATGGTCGGATTTTGGGCCTCGCTGTGTTTCTGGGCCTCGGTAGAATCATGGGTGAAACTTCAGAACAACAAGCAACCTCGGCACAATAGTGCCCTTTGACCCAACCTGGTAATGTCTGCGACAGGACTATTAGGTTTGAGGGACTGGGATCTTGGCTCTGCCCCTTGGTTTGGTATTCAATTCCTGGGTGATCATCATTTGCCTTGTCATGGAAAGCTATATCTAAAACAAGACCACTTTTGTTAATAGAAAATGTGATCAAAAAGCTATCAACAAGATCATCCCTACTCACAGTGCCGTGTCGAAGCTCAACCTCCATATGCCAAGTGTTCACTATAGGTTCCAAGATATGCACAAACTTATTCACCCCATCCTTGCGAGGTGTGTTTTCCCCTGCTGTATAGTACTGCTTCAAATGTTTCTAAAGGCGATTTGGCCCCTTAAACTTACTTCGCACCTCTTGAGCTTGGCTTATGAATCTGGGGCACAGGAATTTCTGGCAGGTTCCCCGACTGGGCTGAGACTTTTTAGGATCGGTCCCCCATGCTGCTGTAGCTCCTAGTGTGGTTTCCAGGGTCTGGGTGTTTTGTGACTGAGGTACTCGGTCGGACACATGTGCAATAAATTCTTCAGAATTTGTCATCCCAACATATGTAGGCAACCCTCTAGGCTGTGCACTAAGGCATCTAAGAGACTGAGTGATCTGCGCGCATCTGTGGCCATGTAGCTCGTACAGTCGATTCTGCTAGTTCTCCAAACCATCGTCTGAATCAGACATGCAAGAGCTATCACATTGCCAATCGATTACACCATCAGCGTCAGGCTCGACATAATCTGCGTCCTTGGCTGTGATGTTGTAGATGTGGTCTAAAGTATCCTGCTCCCCTTCATCTCTGAGTGGTTCCGTATATCTTTCTCCTTGGGATGGGTCGAGGGGTATGATAACGCGCAGACCATTTCCTTCGAAGGTCATCTATCTCCTCTTAAGATTGATAATTGCAGCATTGGCCATGGCCCACTCAATTCCCAATAGGGCTGGATAAGGGTTGCTGTCATCAATGATCTCAATAACTTCAAAATCTGCTAGAGTACTGACCCCATCAATGTCTATTGGAACATTAAGAAGTCGCCCGAGCGGTACAATCCTTTGCTGGTTAGCTAGTCGCAGTTGTATAGGTGACCAAACCAGGGAAGGCTTTCCCATTTGTCCCCAGGTTTGCTTGGGTAGGACATTAACGTCTGATCCAAGATCCAAAATGACATCAGTCATATCATATTCCCCTATCTGAACGTTCAATCTCATTTCTCTTCCCGTTCTTCGGACACGACTAACAGTTTTCTCCTGATCAATTCCTCTCTGAGGGTCTGTGACAGCAAGAACTTTTTGCAGCTCTTTTAAGGCATTCTGATTCCGCAAGAGTTTCATACAGCTCTGCAAGAAAGAGGATAGTGTACTTACTTTATCCGTCGAGGCCCCTTGTGGCTGCGAAGCCTACTGAGGTTGTCGCGCAGGTACTTCTGCTACGCCAGGGTCAACAATATCGCACTGGGCCTCCTGGGCTGGTGCTTGGTCCTTCGCAGGGTGAAGGGCTAGGACATCCCCGGAGGTCTTACATGTGCACACCGCGACAGGTTGCTTGGGCGTGCTTTGAATATGTGTCGTAGCTCCACTCCGGGTGACCACATTGAGGGCTGCGGCAGGTCTTTGCTCAACGAAAATCAACTGAATATTGGGGGTAGGGCCATGGTTGTTCTCCTGAATCTTTGCGAGGAGTTGGGGGCACTGTTCAATCACATGGTCCACTGCATGGCAATACCGACAGGTTGTAGTGGGGTTCCGACAGTCGCGAGCCAAGTGGCCAACTTGGTTACAATTGTAACACACAACCTGGCCTCTACCTCTTCTGGTCATCCCGCCACGGCCACGACCGCCAAAAGCACCTCTTCTGGAGGCGCCGCCGCGGTAACCATAGCCATCATTATTCTGGGCCTCATTGTGTACTCGGTAAGCGTCAGAGGCGCGCTCTCGCATAAGGTCGTAACTACGACACTCTTCTTCATTATGCCCTATGGACTTATAGAACTGGTAGTAGGGGTTTTTGGGAACTTGAACATATCTCTGAAGAATATGACAATGCTCAGGGCGGTGCTGGCCAGACGTTCAGCAAATATCACAGTATAGAACACCGGGATTGAATTGGTTGGGCACGCCCGTATTTAGGTAAGTTCTGGCCACGGGGCACTGGTCCCTATCATGACCCTCGGACTGACATTGCGTACACCAGACCTCCTCTCGACTGGTGTTAGCCTTATTCATGTCGCGAAGCTCCAGGGCCATCACAGCTAGCTACACTTGGATTTGAGCGATACCAGAGTCATCTCCGATAGGGGCAGTCTCTAGTTTCATCGCGATTTCCAGAGCCTCTTGCTGGTCAGCAACCTTCTGTTGCATGAGTGGAGTTCTGATATGTGGTAACAATACTGCAATAAACCATTCCTTGTGTTGCACAGGACTAATGGTGAAGCTGACTTGGTCTAGTAGAACTTTGAATCTCTGGTCAAAGTCCCACACAGATTCACCACGCCTCTGTTGAATCTCTTTGAGCTCAGTGATGCTCTGCGATTCTGATTTTGGTTTCTTAAATTCCTTAGTGATGGCTGCCTTGATTTCATCCAAAGTGGGGTGCTGATTACTGGAGAATTTCATGAACCAGGTCAAAGCCCAGTCGTGAAAGGAAGTAATGAGCTGCACGAATCTCACATCCAGGTCTATAATACTCTTCGCATTCCAGATGGCCTCACATAAAAACCAGAACTGTTCTGGATCTTCTGATCCCGTTCCTTTGAAGATGGGCAGCTTAATGTCATCAGCGAGGTGGGCCATGGTGGTTCAGGGAGGTTTGGGAGGGGGACAAGACGTTGATGGGGGGGAGTTTACGGGGGCATATTGATCTGTGGCTGGAATACTCGGACTCGGTTGCCTGTCACACTGCGACTGAACTTTAGGGGAAACAAAGCGATGCTGTGGGATGACAGGAGGGTTTCCTACTGAAGGGTTTTCCTCGGGGTCTGGCTGTTGATCGTTTACAAGGGGAGGTGCGGTGGTCTGACCTAAGGAGTAGGACTCAAAATCTCTTTTGGACCTTTGTGCACTTCGCAGAAACCCACTTTGCGCGTCGAAGGTATTCTCACTTGCAAACATATGTTAGTACTACTAAACTAACAGTCTGATTCGAATAATAATATATCCTTTTCAACCAATAGTATTTTAATCTTTAAGCTTAAGGAATTTAAAAACTTACCACGGGGGCCTTTAAAAAACTGTCGTTCAGCTTCGCTGAAAGAAGTGCTTGTGTCAATGGCAAACTCTGTCACAAAGGCTTCCAACGTTCGCGTCGTCCAAAAATCAACAACGCGGGATACCTCGTTGTTGACGTGTTGCACAAGATTGACCCTCGCCGGAGTCAACGTGGGAACCCGTCGAGCTTGGAAGTTCGTCCTTCTCTCTGTTAACCTAGACAACCACTGGTGCAACTCTATGTGGATACTACCAAAGAAAATTTCATAAGCATCACAAAAACATACCTTTGTAAAAAGTCACTTGCACTACACCGCGGATTGGTGTTCTCTTGCTGCGCAAATTTCAACCAAATCTCAGCAAACCAATCACTGACTTCCTTCACAGAGGGCCTCCAGAACATAGCCCTTGAGGTACAATGTAAACCCCTCTTGAGCAGGTACTGAGCTCAACCAGCAACGGAACCAATTTGTTGGGAAATAGGGCAGACCCAGGTTTAATCCTTTAATGTCGCACCAACAAAATACCCACAGTGTTGGCCCTTTCAGCAACAACCTGCGCACAGGTTGCAGTCTCACCCGAAACAGCTATGGGGTTCCGCAGAATCAGGTTTCTGCAAGCAGAGAGGGGGATTACTGTACCTTATCCTTTTAATAACCTTATTAACCAATACTTGTAAATCTTTACCATTCATTCAAATATAACTTCGCAGATAAATAAACAGTCGTGACTTGCTCAACCCACTACAGGGAATTCACAGCGAAGCTAAATATTAGCAGTGATCTAACTTATCAGATGTATACAATTATTAATGCATAAAAGACAACAGAAACAGAAACAGCACAAGAAACCACAACACCGGATATAACGTGGTTCACCCCCGGTGTAGGGGTTACGTCCACAAACTGTGTTTTATTCAACTTGCTACAAAACCACAGTTTGATCTGCACACTCAGCTGCAGATCCCTTCAGTCCTTAAAAAGCCGCGCACACAGCAGTAGGCCCCTGCGCACACAGCTGCAGGTATTTCCTCAATCTTTCTTACAAAAACCCTCTGCGCACACAGCTGGGACTTAACCTTTTCTTACAATATCAACCTTAGCTTCGCCTTAAGCTTTCTTACATCATAAAACCTAACCTTTTCTTATTTACAACAATACCTATTTATACATTGTGATATTACAAAACCATGGCTTCAAACCATGGGCACCCAAAAACCCTAAACCCTAGATTTAAACCATGGTTTTATTACAAAAAAAGGGGTTTTGACTTGCCCCGACACCCCTAATACTATTTTGACCCATAACTCCGCTTTCAAACAGCCACGAAGTTACCCAAACTAATAATCCTTAGGGTACGCGCCCCAACACCTACCACCAATGCAGATGCCCATTCACATATTCTTAACGAGCTTGAACGGACGAGATAACTCGGCAGTCAAGTCTGTTTTGAAGGAGTCAGACCTGGGCCTAAAGAAACTCCATAAGGGCGGGGAGTCCTATAAAGGGATAGCTTGTAAAAAGAGATTCATAAGAAGCTCTATTTGGCGTGAAAAATAGCTATGAGGAAACCCCTAGGCCTAAAACAATGACGGAAATGAGTATCAAGGGATGGCAATGG
The DNA here is from genome assembly GCA_001517045.1 of Pseudotsuga menziesii. Classification (NCBI taxonomy): domain Eukaryota; kingdom Viridiplantae; phylum Streptophyta; class Pinopsida; order Pinales; family Pinaceae; genus Pseudotsuga; species Pseudotsuga menziesii. Next base: position 246,811 of record LPNX011130668.1, read on the forward strand.
CATATAAGAATGATACTCATGAAAAGGGATCCTAGCCATGGAAGAACAATGGTAGAGACAAGGGACTAATGGCTTAAAATACCA